>VXCB01000158.1:0-85557 GCA_009613015.1 Mollisiaceae sp. DMI_Dod_QoI
GCCACTGGTTTCAAACCGAATATCGCCCTGCCCTCGAGGCTACGGGAGTGAAAAGTGGGAGATATATACACAATATGGACGAGAAGGGAGCTAGGATTTGTATGCCCTCTGGGGAGGAGGTAGTGGTCCCAATTGCTATAAAAGAGATGTATACTGGGATACCAGAGAACAGGCTTTCAATCACCATTGTAGAGTCCATTTCAGCAGATGGAAAGGCAATACCCCCAGTGATTATTGTCCCTGGAAGAATGATAATGGCGTCTTAGTTTTCAAAAAATATAACGGGCCATGAGCTACTAACTGTCTCTGATTCAGGGTATACGAATAAGGGGATCTATATGACTTAGCTTGATCATTTCATTAAATACAATAACTGTGGACCTAATAAAAAGTGGCATATACTACTCCTTGATGGAGCAACTTGTCATAAAGCTCCCAACTTCGCCATCAAGGCGAAAATAAATAAAATATGGATTGTGAAGTTTCCCTCCCATTAAACCCATCTTCTACAACTTCTTGATATAGGTTGCTTTCGACAGTGGAAGAGATATCAACAAGTCAAAGTAATAGACGCCATTCGTTCGTACCAACCAGAATATAATCTCAGTTGCTTTTTTAAAGATCTCCTTAATATTCGACAATCAACGTTTACTGTTCGTACGATTAAACACTCGTTTCAGAATGCCGGCGTATAGCTAGTCAGTTTCAAGATAGTGAAAAGAAAGCTCAAAGAGTACGGCAAGAAGAGGAAGAAGAATACAGGGCTAGAGTTCCTCGAATTTGGTTCATCCTCTAAATCTAACGACGGCGATCAAGATGATATATCTCCCCCTTTACCTGATCCACGCCTTATGGGCGAATACGTCCTCCCTACTCTCCCTAAACCTCCTGCTTCCTACGAAGATTGTCGCCACTAATGGGACGATATTCACGATAAAATCGAAGCCGCCCTCACTTCCCCCACTCGCGCAAAATACTCTGTTCTACGAGAAGGAACGTACGAATAGTTGATGCTAAGAACCCTTGGAGAGATGGAAATTCAACGTCATAAAGACAATCAAATTAAGGTTCACAAATCAAAGCTTTCGTCGCGCGCAAGTCTACAAAAGGGAGGTTCCATGCTAGCATCAGTAGGCCTCGAAAAGATCAAAAACAAGGAGTTAGTGGCCCAAGAATCAGCTTTAAAAGCCGCTCGCGCCGCTGTAGCTACAGCTGAAAGAAAGGCAAAAGATGAGCTACAAGTCAAAGGAGTAGCAGATCGCAAAGCAAAGAGAGAGCGAAGGAAGTTTGTCAAAGAACAGATAGTGTTGCAATCGCGGGGTCTCATCCCACCTATCCCACCAGAGTTATTACTCCCTATTCGAGATCGTCAGAAGGAACAAACTGCGGAGGAAGCTAAAGAGATACGAATACGCAATCAAGCTTTGTACGATACTCTAGCGCAAAAAGAGAAGGCCTACGAGGAGATCAAGGACAAGGGGCTTAAGGAGTTTGGTAGAAAGATATCGATCGACCCCGCTATTCTAGCAATAGAACAAAGCTTCCGCATTCAAAGAAACCCATTAAGTCAAATATTTATAAACTCGAACGATAATGAGGGCGACGACGATAATATTATACCTACTTCTCCTTTAGGAAGGATAGCAATAAGTGGTGATGGCGAGAAGGGAGTTAATGGGATGGATCTCTGCTCTTCGCCCCCTGTTTCAGTTGTTTCGGACGATTCATTTGAGAATAATCAAGATTATATTCGATTTTCATAATACAATTATCAATAGCTTCATTTTTTCCAAATATCTAATTATTATATGGGCTGTGGTAGTGTGCGCAATGGAAGAATGGTGTCGCAGTTTGGCGGGGTTTCGCACCAAAAACGGGACACTTTGCTTTCGCGGGACACATTGCTTTCGCCCACTTAGGGTGAGGGCCCCTAAGTGGCGGTGTCAAGCCCCACTATTAAAATATCAAAATGAGTATGTCACGAATAGCAGTTGATTTCTGATCAGGGACCTCATACTAAATTCATCTACACTTAAGCGTGGACTTGGAAACGGAAGATCAAAATGAATTCAAGAATTGCTAAAGTTAAAGCTATCGTTGCACATATTACGAGCTTATGACCAGAAGTCTATGCTTTTCAGTGACATTTACACACTAAGAAAGCCTATAAAAGGCTCTAAACTTTCGGATTTTTATGTGATTTCTTAAGTTAATATTCGAGGAATATGCCTTACTTTCTTTATAATTATAAGTATAATAATGAAGTATAAGTAATAAAATATTTCGTATTTATTTAGAGGACGTTAAGCAAACTAAGTGGCTTTACGAGCCTACAGGAATAAGTCTGGGTTTTAGCGGCCTGCACAAAGCCTTATCAACTTCAAGTCAACCTTTTTAATTAACCTTCGATGAATAATTATAGTTTGTAATTTACGATAACTTGGAAAAGTGAAAGATAAGATGCTAAAGTTTAATATTCGAAAACAATAAAGAAGTTGAGCGAAATTTCAAAATTTCCTTCGGGGTTCATTTGTTAGCAAAATACCCTAAAGCCCAGACTTATTTCGGTAGGCTCGTTGGTATTTCACAGCCCGAAAAGTGCCCTAAGAAGGACAGACTTTTAAACCTAGGCTCGTTAGAAGGTGCCCCGAATGCTCTGGCCTTCAATCTAACCGTTTCCTTTGTATACATCCTTGGGTTGCCAAGAGGGGAAAACATCTGCAGAGCCCAACATTTAAGCACAATCCTCGCACCTATCATTAATCTCCTCTCCTATTTTCAAAAACAGGCAGTATTATAACGACACTTAGACGTCATTCACATTACTCAACCGCTTGATAGAATAACCCAAGAATGGTGCTCATAAGGACAAGTCTTCTCTATTTTTAAAGCGTTGTATTTATCTTCTTTGCCTTGAATGAAGTTTGTCGAAGAGAAACCAACCAATCTCCTGTCTCGATACAGACAATCATATCTTACGCGCAAGAAGGCATATTACGAGGCAAAAGAACGCTTCGACGCCACACATTTGCCGCCAATATTTATACTTGTCTTGTCCAAATTTCGTCAACTTGTCGAATTCTCCCCTATCGCTGGCACCAAATCAACATCATGCTATTGTGAGAAAACTAGCAGCAGCACAACTTTGAAACATATGGCGACGGCTCGCTGTCATATATCTTTGATAAATCCGACCTCAACAACCCTATCTGTCTGGACCCGCAGATTGGCAACCTTGGTTCGAGTATTCTCTCGCATCCAAAGGAAAGCACTAAGTAAAATTTTGCGCCACCACTTGGTGCCGGCTTTGACTCTCAGCTGTTCCTTGCCAATAATGTAGAGGACCTGGCGGTCGAAAGCGTGCTGTACTTTCGCCAAATCAGCAGCGATGCTTTCCTCGGTGGCGGAGGTCGAGACAGACTGCGCCTTCGAGTCTGGGTCACTCAAGCTCTTTTCGTCCCGAGGAATGGGCTCAAAGGTGATGTCCCGATGTTGGTCTACGGGCTTAGCGTCTTCTTTTGACTTGACAGAGACTCGTTGGCGAATTATGAAGTCGCGGACCTGTTCGCAGACGAGTGCTGCGAGATCAGGCGAAATTATCATATCATTGTAACCGTGTCGGACCACTAGACGATAGCAATTGGGGATTGCGACTCTTGATACCGTATATCGAAGTTCCGGGACGACGGAGGGCGTCTCAAGAGGACGAAGATGAAAGAATACCATGACCTGAGATCAAAGTTAGTATGATCTATGAAATGCATAATGACAAGATGCTGATTGATACGAACCTCGGGTGCAGCAATAAGTTTGCTCAAAAAATGAGTGAATACGGCCGGTGTCGTCTCTCCGGCTTTATCGAAGTATATGCCAAACCCTTTAATCACACTCAGGTCATCGCCGCCGTACTTATCTGTCAACCTAATCACCCCATTTTCTCCCCTCTTGACCAAATGCGTCGTTGGGAATCGATCCTCGGCTTCGGCGGCCCATTGTTGCTCCTTCCCAAATCGCCACAAAATAAGGATGCAAGCGAGAACGGCGGATAGGGTCAACGTGAACCAAGCTCCTTGAGGAACCTTGGTAAGAGCCGAAGACATATATAACCCATCAAGAAGTGCAATACAGAGCCAGGGGAAGAATACGAAATAGACTGGAATACGCCAGACAATCAGGGCTGCCAGGCCGACCATGCAGCTGTCGAATAATGTGACGAACATGACGCAGACCCCATACGCGTTCCCAAGGGAAGTCGTGTTATTGTATATGGCGGCGACTAATACAGTGCCGAGCATGAGGAGCCAGTTCAGCAACGGGACATAGACCTGGCCCACAACCCTAGAAGATGTGTGGGTTATTTTAATCTGTGGGAAGTACGACAGTTTCATGACTTGGGCCATGAGTTGGAACGTAGCGGTGATGATTGCTTGGCTTGCAACGATAGCAGCGAGAATTGCAATGACGAGACTTGGATACAACATTCCAGGAGGTACCGATTTGAAGAAAGGGTTTTCGTACGCTCCAGGATGTTGGCTGATGTGGGCGGCTTGGCCCACATATGCCAAAAGAAGACATGGGAATGTATAGCATAGCCAACTTAATTGAATTGCTCTGCGACTGAAGGCTCCTAGGTCCGCAAAGAGGGCTTCAACACCGGTGAAAGCAAGCAGGACACCTCCAAGCATCCTCCAGCCATGAGTCTTGTTTCTTATCATAAATTCGAAGGCGTATGCAGGGTTGAATGCTTTCAGGACAGTGTAGTCGAACTTCGAGAGATTGTAGATCCCAAACCCGGCATTAAAACCGAGCCATATAATAATAATAGGAGCGAACGTGACTGCAAGCTTCTCGGTTCCAAAAGGCTGGGCCAGGAAGAGCAGAATGAGGATAGCACAGGTCGTTCCGACTACAGTTGCTGATGAAATATCCGGCTTCACAACGCTCAGACCTTGGACAGCACCCAAGACAGATTGGGCAGGAGTTAGTACGCCGTCAGACATGACCATAGTACTAAGAAGGAAGTATTAGATGAAGTTTCTCAATTACGGCCTCCGGATGCCGTGAAGCGTAGTATTCTACGCCATGGGAATGAAAATGCCTGTCGACCACAAGGTGATTAAAAGGAGTACATACACTGCAAGAACGCCAATGGTTTTGAGGAGCCCTAGATGTACTCAGCTCTATGCTTAGGAATTATGATGAGGATAAAATTACCTCTCACCCAGCTACTCTTCTCCATCCGGGATCGAATGCCGCGGGTAGCACCCCTGAGATCCCCAGAAAGATGACGCTGCATCTTGATCAATGAAGCTTCACGAGGATCACGTTTGGTAATATGAGCCTGTAATTTCCCATCAACTTCTAGACTTTCATTCCCGAAAGAGGCTGCATATACATATCTGGAAAGTAATGAATACGTGCTAAAAGTCCCACCTTCACCTTCATTATCTGCACGTAAGATAACCAAGATGTATTTGACCTGTGAAATCAGAGAGAACCATCATTCGTGTTGCAGCGAGACTTACCGTTACCATCATCGTCAGACTCCATATGATGACTAGCCGATGGCTAAATCAGCCTATCTGGACCGTCTTACTCTGGTGGTCAAACACGTTTTCTACTTACTAGATAGCACGCCGAGCAGGTCTTTGTGAGAAGGCTCGCTCGTGAAGGTGGAAGAAAAGACATAGAGAGGACTGTGGATGGAGAATCAGTTCGCGTTAATAAAAGAGATATATATGGTATATGAAATGAAGCATGTGGAGATGGATAGCTCTTATCTAAGGTGACAAGGTCGGAGTGGAGCGGAGAAGTGTGGTCTGAATAGACTGAGAGAGCGGAAAGGGGGACCTAGTGCCTATATCACCGTATATCACGCCGATGCTCTGATAAGTTAGATAGGCAAGCATTTTGCCTTTGAATACCTGGAGTACAGTGTCCGTCAGTCAACGGTAACTTTCTCTCTCCCCTTTTCTCGTCTTGGTTCTCTTTCTTTCTCCGTACAAGCACGGATCGGAAGCACGCACCTGCTTCTGTTTGAAGTCGCCATCTCGACGGAGGCCAGCGCCTTCTTCGCCATAATCCTCGTTGTCGTCGAGCTTCACACCTCGTCGCTCAACCGAGCGACTGCGCACGCTGCGTCGTTCGAGGGAGCGGCTTCGGATGGGGTAGACGCCACCCGCAAGGCCTGTGCTGATGCCATCGTAAGAGCGCGTCGGTCGGATAGGCTCGTCAATTCGGATCGTGGCCATGCTCAGGAGCCAGAGCAGAGAGCTCGGCAGGGAACGTGAGGTACCTAGGTCGTGCGTAGTGCGGCTCGGCTCGGAACGAAGGCAGAAAGGGGGCTTCGAGACTTGGCAGTTGATGTCGACAAGGCAATGTTTGCTTAGCGAATAGAGGAAGTTGCAGAAAGCTGGGTGCAGTTCTTACGCAGCTGCAAAATGGAGGGGAAAGCCAGCAAAGATATCAGAATTCTAGATGCGCGAATTCCTCGACCGACCCCACCCATTCGCACTGTTCTTGCGAAGGCCCTGCGATCACGGAATCTAGACGCCGGGGGGAGCTGCAAGCCCACAAGCCCACAAGCCCACAAGCCACACAAGTCCATCGTATCTCATTGTCCGGCCTTGTCTTCCATGCACCAGATACGGTAGATGTCCCTTCTCCCTTCTCTGAATCAACAACGACTCCCGTCTGCACGTGCTATGCGAGTATCTATGTCCCGTGCAGTACTGCACATCGTGTCGACCGACATGTCCCGCGAGCCAGCGGTATACTCTGTGCGTAATGGTCCCGTCAGAGCTGACCCTCTTCTACCATCCCAGAAGATGCGTTTTTCACATGTGTAACTTGCCCGAGATAAGAGCATATTCCCTCAAATCACCGGCAGCATGCGGTGACCAAAGGAGGCGGCTCACCATTCCCTCTCACCAAGGTCCTGGCTGTGGCCATGACTTGGGCTCAACAAGAAAAAAAATTCTCCACGGCTTGTCGCATGGAACGAATGTGTGGGCATTTTGCCATCATGACGAGGCGGATCACTGGTCGGTGCTTGCCGACATTGAGCCATTTATGATTTCTTCATCATTCAGAGGCCACTTCCCCAGCCACTTGCGAGGCGCTGAAATTCGGAGTCGAGACATTAAAAAAACAAAAGTGCGACCATCTGAATTCCTGGCGTTCTAACTTCATGGAAGAAGAAGAGGCGCTCGAGTCGTGAAGCGAGTGAACCGCTAGCCGTTGTGATGGAAACATGAAGACATTTGAAGCATAGAAATGGAGAGAAGCATGAGCATCAGTCGATCTATGTTGGTATACAGCATCGACGGACATCGCATTCCGCAACTGTCTATCTCTCACCCCTTGTATCTGTACTGTAGATCTCATATTTACCTTCTGGCAGCATGACATTCGTACTAATGGCGGACATTGTAAACGCAACATTTCCTGTGCAGGCGCCTCCGCTGCATGTTGAGTTGGTAAGAGGTACCGCACGACGCAGCCTTCCTCCCTCCCTTTACTGATCTTGAAAGCTGCCCTAGATGTGACAGCATTGTGATTGGAAAAGGGCGTTCCCGACCTGCCAGGGTCGATATTAGTGTTCTGCTACATTTAGTGATCGCCCAGCTATTCCACCACATATGCCAAGTTCTGCAACCTTTTGGCATTTAAGAAATGAGCATACTTGAATTAGTGGACCGATACCGGGAGTTCTAACATGTGTCGTACGAGATCGGGATTCATCTTTGCCTTCTACTCTTTCCGAGTTGACTGGAAGGTCTTATTCATGAACAATATTGCTAGCTTATTTATCAGTAGGAAGTTCAACTCCCTCTGGTACGTTTATACTTCCACTGTCCAATCTATGCACAGTGTATCAGTAATCGCATTTGGGTCAACGGTGGTGGAAGCGCGAAGATTAAGGACCTCTAAATGGTTTTGACTGATGGTGACCGAGGAAAAGGGAATACCCAAGACGCTCGCAGAAGTGGCTGGAATGATGCTTATAACCCTTGTGGTACACATCATAGCGGATATGTAGAGTCGGTCTAGTTCTTCACTGAAGTAGTTGAAAAGGCAAAAAGACGCCAAGCTCTAACCAAGGGCATGTAATGAGAGAATTGGACGCTTTAAAAAAAGATGACTACTATCGCACATCAAGAACAAGACCAAGATCAGACGGAACCATTGGCATAATAGCGCTTGCTATGATTAAGATAAGAGCCTATTTCGCTGTTTTGAAGTGACAATGATTCCTGGGACAAATAATTTTCAAGTGACTAACGCCTACATCTCGCATCCAAGATCTTATCTCAACCCGATCGGGTTGATGTTGTTTCGCAAGTCGAGAGCCAAGGGTTCAGGATTGATCGTCCAATAGGAGAGATGAGGCTAGTTCATCTCTTTATAGGTCTTGACGGATGGATCCAAGCTGTTTGGGATAATCAGGAGCGACAGCTATCTGTGTTCAATCTCAGCCTTCACGATCGAAGGAAGGGTAGATTGGCGTGGTCGTGTTGTTTTGTGAGCATTAGTACTCGGCTGGTTGAGGTGTTAACTGGTCTTTAAGATATATAACTTTCACCGTTCGGAGCCCAGGACTCCATACTCTTCGTGATGCAGTTTTGACATTCTTAATGCCTAGATGTCTCATGACCGATAAAGATTTCGTAGCCCATTTTGGCAAAGTTGCCGACACCCGACCTCTAGGTACATATCCTATCCTCGCTCATAGGCACTTGATGGTCCGTTGCTACGATAGTCATCCGGACAATTACTTATTTACACCACACAAACTCCCAAATATTGATTCGGTGACGACGATGTATAGCTCACTAGGTATTCTCAACATTTAATAACGTTGCGCATCTGCTATTAGGAATTGCCCCCGGATGTAAGAGACTCCGAGTCGTACAGGATGCCTTGCATCATTGAATAGGGGAAGGAGTTAATAGGCTGCGTACCTGTGAATTTACATACAAATAGCTCAAAAGGACGACACCAAAATGCCACCTAAAACGCCAGGCCATGGCATGTCATGAATCAGTTACCATCGGAGCTCTTCCTGGTAGCACAAATACCGCAAATCATGACATCCCCACTGTTGATATAGACAGGGTTGCAAGCTGATCCAGTGCAATGCCAGGTATTGGGGACAAATTCTGGCTTGAGGACATTTGAGCAGACCATGCAGGTCAGTGCCGTTGGCTCATTTACAACAGAACAGACTGGACAAAGTCCCGAAATATTTGGGGCCATACCTGGGGCAGGATTGCTCCCTCCTACCTTCTCACCCTCGCTAGCGGCTGCAGAAGTGTCTCCTGCCTCCAGCTTGACGTGTGTGAATGGCCCAGTAGATGCTGTCGACGCTTGTTTCAAAGCCTGCTCCATTGCTTTTCTCACTGGGGCTACTGATGGCTTCGAGGGTTTTCTTGGTCCTGTAGCGGTACTCTTAGTGAGTGGGGCAGGCTTCGACGTGAGATACTGTTGCGCTTGACCAGGTATACTCTGAAGCTCAAGCAATTCTCTCTTCACATCTTCATCGTCATCATCTTCTTCTCTGCAAACCTTGACCATGCCTCCGCCCTTGCTATCTAAGAGCCGCAAGCCGTTGATATCGATTGCGTCGTCCGGCTCAGTCTTGATTGTCTGATTATTTGTATCGCTATCTGCGTCGCTATCGGTGACCAAATCGTCGTCGGACATTTGCTTTTCTTCCTTCTTAACCTCAAACCTTGCAAGAGCAGCAGCAGCGCGAAGCTCTCTTCCTCGCAGACTGCCCGCAACTCTAGGTTTACCGACCGGACGCTTGCCTTTCTCAAGTTGCGCTTTCGTCTCTTCATCTGCACCAAGTGCGGTTCCATTCGAGCCAAACTTCTTCTTGATTCTTCGCTCTTGTCTCTCCTTGTAGGTAATCTTCGGCTTGGCCCTCCTCTTCTTGCCACCTTTTGATCTAAATGTCCCACCGCAGATATGCTCTGGCAAGACTTCACTAGCGTCGAGCCCTTTACGAGTAAAAGCTCCATTCTCTAGTAGTACGCCCCTGCCCCAAAGACCATCCCCCGTATAGCCTCTATCCCATAATGCTTTCATCTCCGCAGAAAATTCGTTGCGGACTGCCCAAAAAGCTTTCGAATGGTTCATTTGTTTGTTGTGCGCCAATTCATGCATCATAACACCCTGCACAAACGGGAACGGAAGATAGAGACCAGTAGAAGGTGATTTTAGGACGAGTTGTATGACTTCGCCATTGTTGAAATTACGCCCTATTTATTACTTAGACAAGTCAAGCCGGAAGGAAACAGGAGGTACATACCCCAGAACTCTAGATTTGGCTCGTATTCCTCTAGAGATACCACTGCGAGGTGATGTTTTTGCATAATTGGGAAGCATTGTGCTGCAATTCTTTCGAGGAAATCCTTCGAGGTGTTGGTGTCCGGACCGGGGAGAGGTTTGATCTGGGAAGAGGTAACCTGTCAGAGTCTGCGCGCGTGTAGGTATCTTTCAAGAGCGAGTAAGGAGGGGAGGATGAGTTTGTGAGGAGACGAGCGCGTCATATACTTACGAAAACGATGTTCTTATTTGGTCCGGACGTTCGGGCATTAATCCTCTCCCAACCCAAAGGCATATTAAGAGTCGTTGCTCAGCGTTCGAGAAGACTTGGGTATTGCTCTCAGGATTGCTGTCTGATGTACGGGATGGGTATGGACGAGGATGTGGATGTGGATGTGGTATGGGATATGGGTTATGGGACCCATGACGGATATCTTCACACACGCGAAATCGCGTTGAAACGTGACCTTCGAGTGGCAAGATCATGTGACTTTCAAACTTTACTCTTCTTAACCTCGTGTTGGCTTTATAGTGGCATCTACATGAAATAGAATAGGTGATACACGAGGTGAACATCTTCTACATTGAGAGATTCGATGAATGTTTGTACCTTTTACGACCTTTATTTTGCTAGGGGGGTACTTCGTACCCCGCGATTCTCCCAAGTGCCGAGAAGACAACCCGCTGCTTCTTCTCCATATGAATAGACCTGCCCGGGAAATAACATTCAGCACTCATACGCCATGCGCGAGAAGAGGTTCAATGATCACTACCTCATGAATTTCTTCCTCAACAAAGCATTTTGCTAGTCGAGGGCCGTAATGTAGCGAACCTCCATGACGCTACATCAAGCACCGCCCGCTTGATCAAAAGGAAGCCCACATCCGGGGCCACGTCCCACTTCCTTGAGTAACATTCGGTATACTTCTTTTTCTGTTACGACCATTCCAGCTTGTGATCATTGTTAAATAACACTCCAACACCCACAATGGCCCCAACCGACACTCCCAAGAAACCATTCCATATAGCCGTCTGTGGCAAGTACACGAAAAATGCTTAATCCGCCGCTCTTTCATTACTCACACCAAGTTAGGCGGTGGGATAGGGGGCCTCTGCATGGCCATTGGTCTCCTTCACCAAAACATATCATGCACACTCTATGAAAGTGCACCAGCCTTTGCGGAAATCGGAGCTGGAGTATCATTTGGTCCCAACGCGATAAGAGCAATGTCATTGATCGACCCGGACATCAAAATAGGCTATGACAAGATCGCAACCAGCAATGCATGGCCCGAGAAGAAGAAATTCTGGTTCGACTTCAACTTGGGCCAGAAAGGGGACATGTGGGGCGATATGAAAGCACCCGGGAAAGAAATGCTTAGGATAGCGCAAGTGGTTGCTGGTGATATTGGTCAGTCATCCGTTCATAGGGCCCACTTTTTGGATCTTCTAGTCAGCCTAGTTCCGGATGGTGTTGCGAAGTTTGGAAAGAGGGTAGAGAAAGTTGAGGAGAAAAGCGAGAAGATGGTATTGACTTTTTCTGACGGCTCGACTGCGGAAGCAGATGCGGTCATCGGCTGTGATGGGGTAAAGTCGAGAGCGCGGCAAATTCTGCTGGGGGAGAACTATCAGAATACTGAACCCACTTTCACTGGAAAGTATGCATATAGAGGACTGATACCAATGGACAAGGCAGTCCGCGCAATTGGAGAGGAACTGGCTCGAAACAGCCAGATGTACCTCGGCCGCCATGGACATGTATTGACCTTCCCCATCGAGAATGGAAAAACGATGAATGTAGTTGCCTTTCGAACAAAAATGGACGGAAAATGGGAGGACGAGCGATGGGTTTTGCCAATGAAGAAGGAGGATATGTTCAACGACTTCGTTGGGTGGGGAAAGAGTGTACAACACATCCTATCAGTAAGTCTTCCGAATTTATAAGAATGAAATTGTCACAAGTTCATTGAATTGTTGACAATCATTAGCTTATGGAGAAACCCGATGTCTGGGCATTATTTGATCATCCTCCAGCACCGACCTACTTCAAAGGTCGTCTTGCATTATTGGGAGATGCCGCCCATGCCTCGACACCACACCAGGGAGCCGGAGCTGGTCAAGCTATTGAGGATGCATTCATTCTATCAAATCTGCTTGGCCAGGTCGGCTCAATGAAGGAGATTGAGAAAGCATTCCACGCTTATGACGCCGTTCGGAGACCGAGAAGTCAGAAAATAGTGGCAACCAGCCGTGATGCGGCGAAGATTTATGAGTTCGAAGATGAAAATCTCGGAACTGATCTGGACTTGATTAAGCGAACGTTGGAGACACGCTATAATTGGATATGGGACGAGGATCTGCATCAGCAGCTGAGGAAAGCTCAGGAAATCGTCGGACAAAGAGCGAATTTGTGAGGCCCCCGTTGGCTTAGTCAATGAAATCGTCTCTTAAGGCGAAAAGTTGTTTCATGACTTCATCTGTCTTGCTTCTGATAGCATCATGATACATGCCATTTGTAATGTACCTGCATATTTTAGCTTCAAACGCCAATCAAGGCAGTGGATGGAATGACTCTGAATTCCAAAGGAAAGCAGACACCAAGATATTGTCATGTTATCATGCCGTAAGCCGAATCCACAGTGCTCGGTCCATGCCAACATAAATGAGAGAATATACTTACTGCTTGCAGTTCTTCACTAGCTTCGCAGTATCCTGGGCCAGCTCGAAGTCCACATACATGTCGTCGATGAATGTCGCTGCGTAAAGCGGTACTTCGTTTCTAGCCAACTAAATAGTAGAATCAGGTACGCATCCTTGATCATGAATATGACATATATTGACTTACTTGCCACTGATCATATAATTCAGGCCAACCAGGGTATTTCGCAAGTACGTCTGCCACGGGTGCTAACTTTTCCAACTCGGGAAAGATATCGAACAAGAACGGAAATATCATTTCGCCCGAGAAAAAGAGAGGTGCTTCCCGGACAGCCAAGGCCGATTGGGGAGAACCTGCAAGCCACGAAAACTCCTTCAGACCTTTTCCAACATGGTCGGCAGCCCAATTGCTAGCTTCGTTTTCGCAATAAATGGCTTCGTGCAAGATGGCATACAGGACCATATCATCGAAGCTGAGTGCGCTTTCGAGAGCAGATAGGGTTGGCCGTGTGATGAATTTAAATTGGGCAAGGTCACTCTTCATTCGAAGAACCAGATTATGAACGATGTCTAGGCCGCCATGCATTCCGAAGTTCCGGCCGAGCGTTAAGAATCCACGGACTGTGAGTACGCCTCCCGACGGAAGTGGTAAGCCACTCTTGCCCCTGATGTGATATGCAAGACCATGCACAGCATCAACGTCCTCTGGATACTTGAGATAATATGCCTTGTTCCGCCTGACACGGAAGTCAGTTGACTCATTCTGGAAAAGGAAAGTAGATCTCGAGAGCCATGGGTTGCCCTTTTTGCCCAAACAATATATTTGGCAATGGCAAGGGTCCTGTCTGGAAAAGCTTGGACACGACTCACTCCACAACCTTACGATAGGTAGCTTTATACACCTGCTCGGGCGATTTTCCTACAGGTGCGAGCCCGCCGCTAGTAAAGGCTTCACGAAGTCCGTGCGGATATCTTGAAAGGTATCTATTGACCAAATTAGCCTTGATTTATAAAAAATTCTTCACTATACTCGAAGTATGAGAAATGGATCGCACGAAGGCTAAACAATGAGAAGAAATGTACGTTCAAACAACAAACTGGCAAAGAACAGTGGAGCTCACGTAAGAACACAAAAGCCACCAAAAGACTGGCCAAAAAGGGACCTGCAAAGAGTTAGCGTCAAGTCTTTGCAGTCAAGACCAATGTCGAAACCCTCCAAGTAAAACAAGGACGATGATAAACGGCAGTAAGGTTGAATGCTTCCGAAGATATTAAGCCATGCTCACCACTTCTTCAATTCTATAGGATAGTCTTTCGTGAGTGTCTTGCGAATAGCCTCTGTCTCGTGTATCAGTATGGGATTTTCGAGCACGTTTCAGCAGTTGCGGAGCCGAGCTCTTAGGGAGAACGCCAAGACATGCTAGAAGAGCTCGATTTTCCTAGAGGTATCACAATTTGGACAGGATAAGACGGACCACAGTCTTTTACAATTGAGTCTGCTCTAAAGAGCTTCAGGTATTCAGCCTGTCTGTGGACATCACCTTGTTCTGCCAAGGTGGCAGCCGTGATAGGATTGCTAAGTCCCGTCCCACGTTGATCAAGATAAAGCATCTGATAGCCTTTATCGAGCACGGTATTGGTAATAGGATGGTTTTGTGGCGGTGGACACTGTATAGTAGAAGCGCAAGATCAGTATATTCTAATCAAGATGTAATGGGGTATAGAGCATTCTGCTGAGATCATGATGTATCAAGTGTCTGGAGTAGACCCCACGAACATGCTACTTGCGAGCTGGATAAGGAATACCTGAAATTTTGACTACTTACAGAACATCCTGGTCCACCCTATCGATGAGAAGTTAGCCGCAAGCTCTAAGGGTAAAAACGTGACTTGAGTCGTGGTCGAGCCAAGACAACGGGGACTACCTTACTTGCAAATAGACGAACCATGGCTTGCGTTGACTTTTGAGTTGCTCTTCCTCGGATAGGATAGCGACGGGCTTTTCGTGCCTCGTGACGGACCTGGCAAAGAGTTGAATGGATCCTCTGTCTGGCTTTGAATAGTCTGTGGGGACTTCGAAGAAAAGCTCCGAGACTTTGAGCTTTCCTGTATTGTGTATTAGCGGGCTAGAAATTGCATCTACGCAATAACGTGTGTGAAGTAGTTAAGACATGCAGGTGGTTTGTGGTATAATATATGAAAAGAAGAACATAGCCCAAACGCAGGAGGCCCTCCCGAGAAGCGAATACCGACATAATAAAACCCAAATGAAAAACCCCCAAGTTGTCAAAAGCCCGAAGTCAAAATTTCAAGGTCCGAACAAACCAGTGTCACCTGACCAAAAAGCCTTACCTGGTATGAGGTGAACCTTCGACTCGAGAAGTCTCGCCGTCATTGTCCTATCTTTTCTGTTGTCCAAGGAGTGTTTGCGATAATACAAAGTTATTATAGCAAGCAATTGCAAAAGTTTCGTAATGAAGAAGGTGAGGTGAAGAGTGGATGGAGGTTGAGTTTTGCCGAGATTCTCTCAATGGCTTGAAAAAGCGGCGAGCGAACAGAGTTCTCACCACCTGGTGCAGCACCAACGCAAGGCTCTGAAAAATTGCGCATCGTGACAAAGAGCTGGTCAAAGTAAGCAAGAAACATTCTCAAATCTTATGAATAAGCTCTGCTCATATGTCGGGTTATTCCGGGAGATTCGAAAACGAGCTGTCGCAAAGTTGTGCAGTCCTGATTTTGAAGAATATTCTACGGCCGCCATTGGCTTCTGGCTACAGTATACGGATTTCCAAGACCTGTCTGCTTCCAAAGCTACAAGTGATTTTTCAGAAAAATGCATATGTTAACGCTTTGCCTACCTATATTCACAAATCTCGACCCCCTCCGGTCATCCCTTCCTCAGATTAGCGAGGTGGATTTGTACAGAACATTGGGAAATAGAGAATCTCTGGGAAAGACTTTTAGCTTTCCACCACAACCTAACTAACAATCATTACAGATCCCCAGTTGACAAAGGCGCATTGACCGTTCTTCTCACCCTCAGTCCCACAAGAATGGCTAAGGATAAAAAGGGGAAGAGTGAAGGCAAGAAGGCGAAATTAGCAGAGAAAAAGAAAAAGCAAGAAAAGAAAGGGGAAAAGAAAGAAAAAGCAAAAAACTCAAAAGACAACGACAGTGATGCTGAAGATGTTGATCTCGATGCTGTCCTTGCAGAATATGCCAAGAAACAAGAACAGTTTCTTAAGGTCACAGAAAGCCCTTGTGACCCTCCAAGAGCTCGAGCCTCATCTACGCTGATTGCATCGCCAGCAAGTGACAATGAGTTGTTCTTATTCGGAGGAGAGTATTTCAACGGCGCCTTGGCCACTTTCTTCAATGATCTTTACGTCTATTTTGTCAATCGGGATGAGTGGCGTCTGATCACGTCTCCGAACACTCCGTTACCAAGATCTGGACATGCATGGTGTCGAGGAAATACTGGGATTTACCTGTTCGGTGGAGAATTCAGTTCCCCGAAGCAAGGAACTTTCTATCACTACAACGATGTAAGTTCAATCCCCAGGAGACCCTCACTGCCCAACTGTAGTGTATTGACAATACACAGTTTTGGCGCTTCGAGCCCTCGAATAGAGAATGGACCAGAATAGAGACCAAGGGCAAGACCCCTCCAGCTAGAAGTGGTCACCGCATGACATTCTACAAGAATTATATAATTCTCTTCGGTGGATTCCAAGACACATCTCAGCAGACCAAATATCTTGCAGACCTATGTAAGCCTATCTTCCAAGAGGACTATCCTCTATTTTACTATCCTAGAACCTGTTTCTTATAGTTACTCTCACGCGCATGGACGTCCCATCACTCCCGAGAGATCAGCTCTGCTCACCGAAACGTATGAAAGAAGTATACTAAATCCTACATCGTGAGGAACAGGGATCTACGACACCCAGAACTTCGTCTGGCATAGCCCAACTCTTCCTCTCGCTACCCAGAAGCCCGACGCTCGATCCTCCTTCACTTTTCTTCCTCATGAGTCAGGAGCTGTCCTTTATGGAGGCTATTCTCGTGTTAAGTCGACAGTGACAGGCAAGCAGACTAAAGGAGGCGGACAGGCACAGCGAAATGTCCTCAAGCCAATGGTTCATCAAGACTGTTTCTTCTTGAGGATCGTCCCTCCAGCAACAGATGCACCTTCAAACTCACCACCAACAGTACGTTGGGAACGTAGAAAGAAACCCGCAAACGCACCCAACCCACCACGCGCTGGCGTCACTATGACATACCACAAGGGACGTGGTATAATGTTTGGTGGTGTGCATGATGTCGAGGAAAGCGAGGAAGGCATTGACAGCGAGTTCTTCAACACCCTGTTCGCGTGGAACATTGAACGGAATAGGTACTTTCCTCTCACATTGAGGAAACTACGCACCAATCAAAAGAAGGTTCAGGGGGAGACAAGAGGGGGTCGTCGCGGAAGGGGACAAGCGAATGAAGAAGAGCTTCTTAGAAATCTTGCAGCGCTCTCGGCTGGAAAGTCGTTATCTGAGGATGCTATGGACGTCGAAGTTTCAAAGGACGGCCCTGACCCCGACGAGAAAGCGCTGCCAGTCAAAGAAGTGCTTATGGAATTCCCTCACCCAAGATTCAATGCTCAGTTGGCAGTCCAAGACGATGTTCTATACATCTATGGTGGGACTTTTGAGAAGGGTGACCGTGAATACACCTTTGATGAAATGTATGCTACCGATCTTGGGAAGCTGGACGGAGTAAAGGAGATCTTCCGTCGTGAACCCGAGAATTGGCTGGGTAGCGATGATGAGAATAGTGAGGACGATGAAGGCAGCGACGAGGATGACGAAGACGAGGAAGAGGACGAAGAAGGAGATATCAACATGGTGGACGAGAAGCCCCTGTTCACCGAGAGCGCTCGAAAATCAAAGCGGAAGGAGAAGATTACTGCTGCTGGAGAAGAAAGTGAGATTGCGTCTACGCAAGCGTCTGTGTTTGATGACACCCCGGATGATGCGACAACAACTACCTCTGTTGACGACAACCTGCCCCATCCCCGACCATTTGAGTCGAGAAGAGACTTCTTCCAGAGGACTAGCTACGAGTGGCAGGAGATCTTGATGACCAGTCTGAGGTGGAAAGGCATTCAGCCAGAAACATTGTCTGTGAAGGAGATCAAGACTAAGGCATTTGAGATGAGTGAAGAGAAGTGGTGGGATTGTCGCGAAGAGATCACTGCTCTTGAAGATGAGCAAGAGGCTGCTGGTATTGGAGAGGTTGTTGCTTTGGCCGATAGAGAGGCAACTGGTGGTGCAGGTAGAAGAAGATAGTTAGATTTGGAGCAGATACTCGTATATGTGTATTGGACTGTCATTTATAGAAAGGAGACCCAACAGAATGTCCTGTTCATTATGAAGTCTGCGCCTACTTCTTGTCTAAGGGAACCCGAGCATTCAATTTTCTGTGCTTTAGCCCCGAAGTCGAGATATTGACGTAGAAGACCAAGCGCTCAGGTCTTATTGGCATGAGGGCGGACTTTATAGTCCCTCAGGTTTATAGGTAATTATGATGTCCTATGTAATTTCTCATGTTACTTCATCGTCCCAGGATCTGCTCGTCATCCAGATTCCCTCTGCTTTCCCCCAGAAGCAGCGCGACGTTAAATAGGCCTTGATGGCTCTTGTCGCTGACCATAAGCTGTACCCACACAGCAGGTCTACTCCAATACGCTTCCTATATGCTTCAAGCACCGTATCGCGTAAAGCATTCCTCCTGGTGCACATTCAAGCACTCGAGAGCACAAACCCTTCCTCCACACCTCGTACATTTCACCCTCCCCCAGTACCCGCAAACCTCACAAAACTGTCTGACAGGTTTCCTCATGTCTTCCTCTACCCAGGGGCCCCTCGCCTCATTATAAGTGAGAGGTGGGGCAGCTAATAGCCTATTTATCTCTTCCTGTGATGGCATACCAGGTATCCTCGATATCAGAAGAGGATCATTATCCAAAGGATGCGCAGCAGGTATCGTTCCATTTCCTTGCGAGAGAATAAGAGCATCTATCATAGGCACATCTGCCGTACTTGCTTCGGACTTCACAGCTACAGGCGTCACTTGTGATGCGCTAGAGACTTTGCGAAGAGGAGTGGACGTTGAGACGACGCCTAGATCCTTCTTTTTGTGCGAGCGTGTACCTTTGCTCGTTAGGTGTGTTGCTGCCGAGCTCGGTGTAGCACGAGCGGCGGGTGTATGTGGAATCGAGGCGGTTTGAGTGAGGGGTATCGAGGCAGTCAAGGGAGAGCCGAGGGCTTCGTAATCCGACAGGTGGTTTGCGAATGTCTTTTGACTCTGGAGAATCTTTCGGACACTTGGAGTAACTTTGCCATGGCTCACTATTGTCAATCAGTATCAGTACAAAGTTCTGTTGGGATGCGCATAAGCCAAAGGGTTGCATACCTCTCCCGGCGTTATCGCGGTGTCGTATAGGCACCGGAATCGATACGTCTCTGTGGTTCTCGCGATCAAGAGCAGCTAGTTCTCGTAATATCTTTGCATCTTGTTTCGCCGTCGTCTCCTGATTGCTGGCTACATGTTGATTTCGAGCACGTTTGCGAGAGGAAGGCTGCAAGGCTGTGACGGAGGCGTTGACTCCTGTGTCCGGGATGTAGGCCCACCCAGGAGCCGCATTGGCTCGCGAGTTTAACGCAACTTCTCTGACGCCGAAATTCATAGCTGTGTTATAAACTCATAGGTCGTTGTTGTGTGAAGGTACGAAGGTCGCGTGTTGAGGTGGCATAAATTTTGGGAGGCGAGGCTACATCACTTTTATTGGCGGTGGATTGGTGCCAGATTGTTGCCAGGAAAAAATGTCTTGACGAATATCACAAATTCACCTGTGATCATTCTATGGTGGAGAGGTATTTTCGGCTATTTGGTATCAAATGCATTCGCAGCAATATGCAAATCGAGGGCTATTGTACATATCCAGCTGGATATCTCCCGTGAATGGAAGGAAATTCTTAGAAAAAGCCTTGACTCAATCCAGCCTCAGCGTAAACGTCTCCATGAACCACCCATATCTTCATTCTCCATTACTTTATTTCTTCTTCTTTTCGAGTTCCGTGAGCCTTTCCTCCAATGTCTGAACATAACTGTGGACGCGTTGTACGGCAGCTTGTACGCTCTGCATTGAATAGTCAGTCCGGGTTCTGTGAAGCTGCGGGTCCGCCAAGATTCTTCTTCTCCGGAAGGTCTTCTACTGTGAAATCAAGAGCAAGAGGACTAGATGCAAAAACGCACGTAGATATCCTCAGTCAATAGCCCATTCGAAACCTTGTATTCCTCAAAAATGTAATAGTAGACGCCAGCTCCTGCAAGTGTGCTACCGAGAAGGAATCCATAGAGTCTGTAGAGTAATGCCACCGTTAGCTATGCATTCTAATGTTTCTGCTGTAGACTTGAATTGTATGTGCGATTTCGAGAAGAGTAGCAGCGCCGGAGTAACGGCATTAGTCTACAGTAGAATATTGGAAACCGGAGGGTGGAGCGCGATGAACTGACCCTCCTCTGAAAGCGCCAACTGGCTTTCTTACTGGTAGAGGTGTTGTCTCTGCGAGTCTCCGCGAAGATGTTTGGAAGCTTCGAGCGGTGCGGAGAGCAGCGGAAGGAGCCCAAGCAGGGCGCATGGCTGCTGAAAGGATGCGCGAAGCCATTGATTTGTGTAAGATAGACTATCGATCTTCAGCTTGGTCGAGTCCTGGTATCTTGAATTATGCGCTACTAATTGCGTAAATGTTTGCGCTGGTGCTTTGAGATGATACTATGGCGTTGTTCGGTCAAGGTTGAGCTTCCCCAGAAAACCGGACCCGCAAGCGAGGAAGCAAGGGGCAATCAAGCCACATGTGACATCCCTTATCTCCTTACTCGTTAGGTACATCGGCAGACTGCTGTGTTTAAAATAAAAAAACTTCACGATTTCAATTGCGATGGAAATGTTAACTCAGAAAGCATGCATTTTGATTATCCGGTGACGATCCCATCAACTTTAGAAGCTCATTATGTTGCCTCCATCGCTCTCACGCCGGAGGTAGATTGATACAGATAAATGAAGAAGTTCGCTTCTGCCTATCTCATAGTTTACAATTCGTCGTGATCCTCAGCAGCAGGTGTCTTGACTGCCTCAGCTGCCTCACTGACCTTGCTCTTCACGGTCTCCTTGGCTTCCTCGGCAGCACTCTTCACAGACTCGGTTGCAGCAGCAGCTTGCTCGGCCATCGACTCAACAATTGGCTTCTGAGCCTCAGCGGCCTCCTCGTCGTAGGTGACCTCAGCACCATACTTGCCATTCTCCTTGATGAACTTGATCAGATCTTCGATGCCACGGCTTCCGCTATAGGTAACTGGGTTCTTCTTGTCACCAGCCTTGTAGAGCTTAATCGTTGGGAAACCTTGGATCTCATCAGGAACATCGTTCAAGGTTGCATCAACCTTGGCGATGGTGATCTTGTCGGTGAGACCGGCATCCACGTATAGTTTCGCAAGAATGTCGTACTTTGGAGCAAGAGCCTTGCAATGACCACACCATGGGGCATAGAATTCGATCAAGACATCCTTGTCTTCCGCCAAGACAATATCGTCGTAGTTCTTAGCAACCACGATTTGAACTGGACCCTCTTGCTTCTCTGGGATGGGCTCAGACTTGATGCTTGGCTCGACCTTGCCCTCAACAAATTCTGACACAAACTTTCCAATGCTCTCACCGGTAATCTCGGAATCTTGGTCAAAGGGATATTTCTTGTTATTGACGGTATCTTGGATGGCAAAAGCAGGGAACTGGTCGGCCTTGAGATTCAAGTTACCTGCGTGCGCGCCGAATGCCTTTGCATCAATGGTGGCAAAGCTGATCTTGCCTCTGTGTTCCTCGGCTACGGACTTGAGAGCTTTTGAGAGAGTTTCTCTCTCCTCTGGAGTCTCAGCGAAGATATAAGCCAAGGGAATCCCGGTGGCCATGTAACCGGCGTAAGTATCTGGGCCAACCTCGCCGATCAATGGGATGGAGGCAGTGCTGGCGAACTTCTCGATCGCCTCGGCGTCGAAAGATTCGGTGAAGATGGTCTTGCCCTCATCGAATGACTTGTAAAGGACGATAGCTGGGGCAGTAACGCCTTCAGCCTTCGCCAGAGCAGCGTCGTTGCTGGCACCAAATAGATAGTTGTCACGAAGCTTTTCAGCAACGGTAGTGAAGGTAGTGTTAGAGGTCTTGTCCTCAGCATCGATATATGCGACTAGGACGACCTTGTCCGCAGTCTTGAAATCCTCGAGTGTGTCCTTGCTTAAAATTGAGACGGCGGGAAGGGATTGCTTGGTCATGTATGAGACGATTCTGTTGATAACCAAGTCAGCAATCTCATCTCTCATTTCCGAATGGATTGCAAGAACTAGACTTACGCTGGTGCTTTTCTTGCGCCAGAGTATGGAGTGATGTTCTCAGCACCACGGAAAACCTTCAAAGTCGGGTATCCCTCAACGCCAAAGCTCTGGCAGAGGTCCGCCTCTTCTGTACAATCAACCTTTGCAAGTTTGATATTTTTCTCCTTCAATTGGGTTGCAGCCTCCTCATATTCTGGTGCAAGAGCTTTGCAGTGACCACTTTAACACAAATTAGTAATCTAGCTTGTGAACAGGTGTCTTTCGAAGTTATAGACTTACCACCATGGCTAGATTAAAAGATACGAAGTTAGCATTATTTGTTATCTGTAGACTCAAGAGGGACGTACTGCGAAGACTAGGAGACAGAAAATGTTAGCTGAGTACTGCGGAATGGGGCCGAAGCCGAGGGGCAACTTACATTCCGCAAGGACAAGATCGTTCTCCTTCACGAAGTCGGTGAAGGTGTCCTTTGTCAAAGAAGACACATCCGAAGCTGAAGCAACAGCTGCGCTGGCAAGGCCCAGGGCCAAAAATTCAAAGGTGCGCATATCGACCGTACTTTGAGGTAATGGGGGTCCTGCGTCAGTGCGTTAGTCGTCCAGGTCGAGCTGCCAGAGCTGCAAGAATGCCCCGAGGAATGTGGAGAAGGTTGCAGAGATGATAGGATGCGTTGGACCGTTGTGGATCGGAGACACGTACCTCTAGCAGTGTCAAGAATAAAAGAAGGTGAGAGGAGTTGGTGTGAGGAGGGGAAATGGTCTTTTGAATTTGAATGAGGAGATGTGGTATCTGTCTTAATCGAAAGGGGGCTAGCGCTCAGCTGTGCGAGGTGTATTTTTGGGCTGCTGGTGAAAGAACACGGTTTCTCGTCCGTCGCCCCCCTTTAGCTGGAGCACCCGTAGCGAAGGGCGCAGAAACGGATTACTATCGATTGTTAATCTGGGACCCTTAATCTACGGAGGGGAGGGAGGTACGTGTTTGGTGAATGTTGAGCATTAATAAACTCGTTCTAGGGGCGGCGCATGGGCATCGCCTTCGAAGTGCGCATCCGCCATTCGTTCTCTTGATATTCATGCGCCCCTTTCTCCACAGCTCCAGCCGCATGCTGGCTCCTGAGACTCTGAGATACCGTCCATACCTACTTCGTACTGGTGGCGGGAGAGGCGACTCGTGAGGTCCAAGTAAGGCGTGCGCTGTACCGCGAGATGACGAGGGCGTCTTACAGGCGCCAAGCAGCTGCAGTGCATGTTCTGCTACTACTGCTAGTGATGGAAGGCATCCTCACGGCCAGTCCGTTCACATCAGCCTGAGTCCGGTGCTACTGCCTAGTATCGATTGCGAAGGTTCTCGCGCTATGAGACACGGGTGTTCTGGAGATGAGCTTGAGCAGAGGCAGAGGCAGAGCATGGTCTATGATGGTCTATGATGGTTGCATTTCGCAAGTTGCTTTGCTTTCCGGAGAAAGGCGAGAGTGAGTAGTCTTCGAGGCCGAAGATCTTTCCCTGCTCTTGCGTCACCTGCAGCCCTGAAAGCTTGCGATGAGAGTGTCCTGGGGCTGTTGGGAGAAGCATCACAATCGCCAGGGAAGGCCAATCCTACGTTGGCTACGACAATTTCAAGCATTTTTGAACTGATCATGGGAAGTGTGTTCATCTTAAGCGCAGCCTTTGGCTGATCGGAGAGGAAGTGTACTGGTCCCACGAAAGTTGCGAGACGGGCTGTTTTGCCGAGTTGAAGCTATTCACGGTACAGCGAGGAAGCGAGCAGCAAGGAAAGCTATGGCCCACAATCTGCTATAAAGCCAACAGCTGCGATATCCTCTAAGGGCTGCCTCGCAGCGTCTGTCTTGGTTTGCATATTGTGCACGAACAAGCAAGAGTTTCAATTTGTTGTCTTCTTTTCCATCACTGCTTGACCTACCTAGCTAAGATGTGTTTCCTGGCTATGTTTATGGAGTGCGACTTCCCTTTTCGCGCGGGATTGCAGATTGTCGTGCTCCTGCCCCATCAAGGACACCCTAAAGCCAGTTCCTCTTTCTTTCATCTCAACACGCTCGAGACCATTATCTCCATTCCATCCCACTTGGTTCCCTGCATTGACTTCCATCTTGTAATCATCCTCCTTTGCCAATGGAGTCAGTTCCAAAACAACAGTTTCGTTCCTGACTTTCGAACCCATTATTTCACCGAGCAGCTTCGTCAGTCATTCACTGCACCTTCAAGAGCCTGGGCGATGGAAGCCATCCCGCCACCTGTCTGCCCGGCTAGTCGGGATAGAGGGTTCAGTGACACGTTCGCAGCACGTCCTCGTATGTTCGACGAAAGAGACTCGATGCGGTATGGATCTAGTCCTGCTGGCTTGGAAAACCGCTCTCCCTCAAACGTACCTAAAGGTCTCGAAAACATGTTGAAGACAACAACAGAAACGGGAGATATAGGCATGTTTTCTATCAAACCGTCACGCGTTCCACAGTCTGTCAATACGCCACGAAGAATGGGAACGGGCCTCAACGAGCTCGGCATGCAAAGAACAAGACAATCCTTCCAGCCTTACGGAGTACCAGTGGTCGACGACAGACGCCGTCTGCCCTCGTATGCAAGAGATGCTTCTTCTGAAGTCATTTCGATGTACGAGACTGCCAGTCAGAAGTCGGCCAGTCGCACTTTCGAAGACCCGGAATATCGCTCATACTCAATGACCCAAACATCATATCCTTCATATACCTTATCTAACCATCGCTCGTACGCGAGTTTGAGAAGTCAGCCTGATGGGAATGGCGTTGTCCAACGACCAAGGTCTCCTTTCGCATATCCCACACGCCTTAGACGTCCAGGTTTTCGCCCGTCCTCCCCAGCATTGACTGATGGCGGTGCAATCGACTATAGTCGGCGTGTTGAGATTGATCGAACACCATATGTAAGTGCTTCTCACAAACCGCGATATACCGCCAGATTGACCTGTTTTCTCGTGGTCTCGCTTTGATGACCAAGGTAGCTTCTCCGTTCTTTACTAATTGACACCATGAAGAGTCCTGGTCAAAACACGTCGTCTCCGTCGTCTCTTTACGCCCAAAGGCGCAAGCTCCCGTTGCCCTTGCGTCCTGAAGGAAACAGGTCGACATCCTCTCTTCTCGGCCAGTCCTCACCCCCAAGACGGTCATCAAGCCCGTTTGTACCCCGACAGAATGGTGTTTCCGGAAGTGACTGGCAACGTAGAAATGTAACGGCGTCCGGAAACACATCACCTGCGCGCAGCACCCTGAGTCTAGCGTCGACTGTCAATTTGTACACAACAGTGCCTGTCTCTTCAGATACTACGACCCCTGGAAAGCTACACCCTCCATCTCCTTTGTACTACGACTATACCGAAGAATTTGAAGTCGAAGGCTGTAACCAGTCGGATGCCTTGGATCCACCGCCCCAATTTCGGATAGGAAAGACTATTCCAGAAGAGCGCCTAGACGAACCACCTGCTGGAGAAGTCCAAAGTAGACCAACAAATGATGTTACCGACTTCCAGGCTGCGATATCTACATTACCTGAAATACCTCAAGCCAGTAATGCTGAGAAATCCGAAATCGATGTTACAAAATTTTCGAAGCAAGATGGAAAGCGCTTGTCCCTTGACTATGGACAAGACAGCAAGAGAATGATGAGTGTTGATTCCGAAGTCGAACAGGATAAGGAAACCATCTGCCTCTCCGGCCTTGGGCATGGTGCTCGGGAGCTGAGCTGCCATGTCGAAGAAGCATTTGGACTGCCCTCGTCCCCGTTATTTGTCATTGATGCTGGCAAGAACGAAAAAGAAGGAGAGAAGTCTGAGAAGGTGGAAATTTCTTCGGCAGCCGAAGAGCACCATGAATCAGATAAGGAAGCTCAGTCGGCAAGAACCTCCTCGTACAGTTTGGGTTCTCAATTTCCTCAGTTCCCTCGCCCGCCTGGAGGCGAGGAAGAGACACAATCTGTTGGGACTGAAGGTATGGATAGCGAACAAGTCGAGAAAGAAACAAGGACCTATGTTGCTAATCACGATACTCGTCACTCGGTGGAATTGGCATCAAAACGGAATGCGGATGCACCGTCACTAAAAATCTCGAAAGAGAGTCAATGCCTTCCTCCTTCTGCGCGTATGAGGAGCAGGTCTAGTGGTTTCAATTCAATCAATACAGGCTTGACGGAATTGGCTGAGCTCATCGAGAGTACGAGCAAGCCTCAAGAGTGCGCCGGGCAGAACCAAGCCCCAATCCTCCCAGGAAGGACCCCCATGACATCTCCCGCCATTCCCAATAAGTCGATCCTACGAAGTTTGCCTACGAAAGATGCCCGGATGCCTCTGCTATCTTCATTTAACCAACGGAGAGGGAAGGAGCTACAGATGTTGGCACAACGACAACCCCCAAAACACAGGGTACGTGGGGTTGAGCCTTTGGCTGTAGCGGCACAGGATGCAAAAAGCGTACCGAACTTCAGTCACCAAATTCCTCAAAAAGCTATTGCTCGTTCGGAGTCTCCAATGCTTGCGCCAAAGCCCATATCGCCAGCAAGACAGTTGAAGCTGAAGAATAGTATCCCTCAACTGATGAAAGCACTCCCACCACTTCCCCTAGATCCATCACATCCCTTGTCGTATCTTGACCATGCAAATTTGGGGTTTGAAGAGTCGCAATGTAATTCCTCGCCTTTGGTATCAAATTTTCAACCGAATTTCTTAACAGAAACCGGCAAAGGCAAACGCATTGGTCCAAACTCAAAAGAGAAGCTTTCTCCACTGTCTGAGGATCATGCCCGGATTCCTATGGAGTCCGAACCAGGGATTGGATCCATGGACACTGAAGACCAGAACTCAGCCAGAAATGTTATACCGAAGTTGAAACTTAAAGTCAAAACTTCTGCTGCTCCGCAGCCACCTTCGCCCCTCACCCCACAACCTTGGAATCTCGAGGAAAGTTACCCTTGGTTCGATCATAATCAAAATGCTCGACTTCCGTCGCTTTTACCCAGCGAAGAGTCTGCAATTCCTAGACAGCCGAAGTTTAAGTTAAAAGTCATTCGAGCCTCGGACTCGACTCAAGGAACAGTACGAGTTACGCGAGATATTGATAATACCGAGTCCTTGAGTGGCATTTACCTTCAGAATCCGAAGGATCTGTTCACACCAAGTCCTGGACTCGACGGTATCTTCCAACAGTTTAGTAGGCATTTACATTCACGAAAGGCCAGCGCAAACAGTAATTGCCAAAGTGAGCAATCAGAGCCAACCATTACGTCCGTAAACGCTTCTCCTGTGAACGAATCACAGGAAGTGGATGCAGCGGCTACGCGGATTCCGCCAACATCTGGGCCATCTTTAGGGGTCATTGAAGCTCGAAGCGTTTTCTCGGACGATAGTTCTCGAGTCCAGGGACATCACAGTCTGCGAAAGCGAATCTCTAATTTGCGCGCTAGGATCGCTGTCCCCTACACAGCTAAGACCGGGGCTCAATCTTACGATGACATTACCTGGAAGGACCGTCATAGGGGAGAAGCCTTACTACCGCCGACGAATCGATCTGAGTCTAACCTACCCGATGTTAAAGTAAGCTCTGATGTCAAGCCAACGCGACGCCTCATTGAGAGACTGCACAGGAAGAAGTTGAAAGCGAAGGTGCAGAGTTGGTTCAATGGTGCTCGGCTAGCAATTGCAGCGCGGGTGAAGCCAAGACAATCCAGAGCAGAAGATGAAGATGGTGAATAGGCGCCTGTTGAAAATAACGAATGTAGTGCAAGTGAAACTACTCCGTGAGGACTTTTTGTAACTTTGAGCGGTCTTTCGGTTAGTCTGGCGCCATCCATATGATATAATTGGTAGTGCCTCGTCTCCTATTTCGGACTTACCAGTTTGCTTGTAGCTTTAGCTTGTGGGGTACGAGGATTATAGGGACTCTAAGGTCGTTTCAGGTCCATAGAGCTGTACTGAAAGGAGGATATGTAGGCCCCTCAGCTGGTCTGCTTAGGTTGGCTTCATTTCGTAATTGGAATTATCAACGTCCTTTGGTCTTGTGATAAACATGACGATGCATCCATATCCCGTACCTCGCAAATGTGATTACAAGCGTCTTATGCGGGGCTTCCTCCGGGCTCTCAAATCAGCTAAACTACCTTTCTATTGTCCAGCAGTGCCTCGATATTTCAAACTTGAAGAGAGTAGATTTCAATCTAACCGTATTCAGTAGCGAGAAGAAGGAGACATTCAATTTTTAAAGTATTCCAAGTTTTATTGTCCTAATGTTAAATAAGAAAATCAATATTAATTAACGATCTAAATCTTTTCAAAAACTTATCGAATGATTATTCTTGATCTATAGCTTTTGCAAAAGTGCTTTATACGTGTACCCGATCGAGTTAGATCTAAATCTACTTTATTCAAACTCTGCGGTAGGCTGATATGATTGGAGAGAACATAGTCTGCGCTTGTTGCGCATGCTATTGTACTTTGCGTATAGTTCAATGGTTCTCTCTCCTCTCTTATCGTAGGGGAGCTCATATTTTAAAATAAGCTTTAGCCAGATTATGGAACATACAATTTCTCCTGACCTTCCTCCCGACTGTGCTTGATGGACATTAGATAATTGATACAAATTTGGGTATCATGAAATTAGATGAAATAGATACTAGAAAATGAGGGTAAGGAGCTTCGTTCATATAACTTCTGAATTCTATCTTTCTTGTCTACCTTATGCCTTCGATTTCAAAGGCTATTTATGTATGAAAAAGAGTTTCGGAACATCCGCGACAGCAATGCCTATGCGCCTGTAGCTAGTCATCCCAAGACCCCGTACCAAAATCTGTACAAGATATCAAAACTCCTCTAATGCACCAACCTAACATTGATCCGCAGCGCTAACTTTTCCATATGGCCTTTATTTTCCCGCTCGCTATGCCCGAAAAATTGACCAAAAACACCAATGAAGTAGCGCCAAGCTGTTTGTCTGGACCATATCGTCTCACATTATCTGATTGAAATCATTCATCATCCCCGTCTGTCGCTGTGTCTTCCTCCTCAACATCTACGCTATCGTCTTCTTCCTCCCCTCCACTCTCGTCACCTTCGTCCTCATCCTGATTTAGCCCTGGGACGTGTTTCCACTGGACATAGTCGTCCTCAACCCATCTCTTGCTGACTGGCAGTTGGTATGGATCAAATGGAAAGTATGCGTCGAGCTGATGCCAGCTCTCGTTATTGCCTCCGTTACCTGTATCTCTTAAAGCACCATTCGCCTGGCTCGATGAGAATTGACTCAGTCGTATCCGCTTGTTGGTCTCGAGAAGTGGATAGACGTACATGAACCGGAGATGGTGGGAAATCTTCGCAAATTCGGCAACTATTGGGGGCGAGCATATTTTAAGGGGATTGAGTTTCGAATAGATTGCTCGGGAAAGGGTCTCCTTGACGCCTGCAGTCCAATTGAGATCCTGACCGATGAAAGCAATAGGGTCATCATCTTCCAAGACGTCAGACGATTCAATGAGATCACGCCACCTGAAGCAGAAAACATAGAGGAGAGCCTGTGTCATAGCATAGAACGTGCTGTAGCGTTTCAAATCTGGCCCACGGCATGTGATCTCATTATCAACCCGAATTGTGTCAAGATTGCTACCGATGAGCTCGAAAACTGTACGAATAACATGAGGCTGGACGTGTGCTCCTCGAGCTACGAAGCTAGCTAGGTAAGCTGCCGAAGATTGTCTTAAAACTGCAGGTCGACTTGACTGGAAAGCGAGCTGAACGCATGTTCCCGCAAAATGATCCACGAGATGCTCAGCCGTTTGCGCAAAGTGAAAAAGGAGGAACTGAGTGTGTCGTGATCGGTAAGTAGGTAGGATAATATTGACAAAGTGACTAAGCAAAGTCTCGAACATGGAGGCAGCTTCTACGCTGTTTGGATCGGAGAAATATGGATCGTAGATAGCGAAAAGAAGGTCGAGTATTGCGTCCATCTTCTCAACGTTCTCTCTAACCTCTTTTATTCGCTGCGAGTCGGTTTGGAGGTCCTCGTCGCTCGTGACAGAGTCCAGATCACTGTCCGAGTCATTCCCATCTTCTTCTTCGGCACTGGAAGCGTTCAATGCGAGGCTTTGGACAATGGCAGCAGCAATCTCATCATCCATGTCATCCAGATCCACCTGCATCTGCACATCGATCTTGACGAGGCGGTCTGTGATAAGGGCAAACACGTCTGATTTCAGCTCCGGAGCGTATTCGATGAGGCGTACCAAGTTGTCAATATATGTGATGTGCGCTTTCTTGGAATCATCGGGAGACGGGAACTTGGAAGCTAGGATGGGCGACAGAGTTCCACTGGCGGAGGGGATTAGTCGAAGAAGATATTTCAGCGCCACATGGATCCTCGACACGAGCTGGTCGCGACTGACATCGGGACATCCTGGAACACGACCGCTCGATAGCTTCACTATAATACAATTTAGATAGTTTACTGACAAGGCGTGGCGGAAAATCTTACCTCCGCAGAAATGATTCACCACCATTTCAAGGACCATGCCAACATACGCGCCTTGCGCACTAGCCAAACTTCCTAGGAACTGTACATAAGCTTTCACGAAACTTTCGTCTCTTCCCATCCATTCGCACCCCAGAACAGCCTTGATTAAATCGGAGCAGCCCTTGTTGAGCGATGACGCGTAGCTTGTGAGCGCAAGCACATATGCCTTGATGTCGACTTTCGCTTCAGCTTCATCCTCTTCATCATCATCTCGTCTCGGAGCGAAGACTTCCTTTATGATGTCGTACCCTTCGCTATCGCCCTTCAAATGCGCTTGTAAAGCTCTCTTGACCTCCCCTCTTACTGAGTCAAGACTTCTGCCCTCTACTTGGTACTCCTCCATAACTTTCTCCTCAACTTTCTCATTGAAAGTTACTCGAGCTTTCTTACTCGGACTTGATGGCGTAGAGAGTATATCGTCATCGAGTCCTGCATCATCCACCTTGCGTATTGTGCCAGAAAGTGTAGCTCGGCGAAGAAGTGGCTTGCTTGGCTTTGTCGCGGTCGCCATGGGCGCGGAAGGCCTGATCATAGGAACGAGGGAAACCATGGCAAGACCACGATTCCTCGATGACTAGAGGGAGAGCTAGATTTTAACATGGAGTCGCCTTGATGGTGTCTGGGTTAGTCAAAGCGAATGACGGGGCGCGTTGCAGATACAAAAGTTCGCTCGTGTGCATCTGAAATACCAAGTAAAATAATTTTGAAGGGGTCAATCGGTAAAGCTGCACGTGCCCATTCGCCCCGCGCAGTGGAGACAAACCTTGTCAGCTTCGGTAGACGAGCTCAATGAAGACTTCATGTACAAACGTTTGTAAGGCCTTGACATTGTAAAGTTGTGCTCCGAGTTTGATTTCCCTTTTGCTGAAACAGATGCTTATCAATTAATGGGGTTTCTACTCTACTGGATGTTGGAAAGCGATACAGGAGGAGAGCCCTTAGCTACGCCACATGGGGTCACAGGAGGTGATTTCGGATGAGGGAATGTTCCACTGAACGGCCAGAACATATCCAAAACGTGGATTCCAACTTTCCGAAGACCAGACTATAATGGCGCAAGCGATCGAACCTCTCGGAACAGAAGCTCTTGAGTCTGGACCTGTGACGACGATTGCATATAAGAACTGGCCTGGTACAGATCAAATACATGATATTATATTGGCGCTTGAGGACTGTTTTATCCTACAACCCACTGTTGTTATTTGCTCAGGTCATCCTCATCGACCATGAGCACCCTAAGGTCGCGGTCGTGTGCTCACATGAGCGAAGAAATCTAGCGCAAAAATAAAATCCTCCATACTTTTGGCCTTGTCCATCATGTACAGCTCACAGATATCCGAAAACCCTCGTCCCATCCGTATCCACGGCCGGTCCCAAACCAATACCATATAATCAATACACCCACAGAACATATCCATAGCACTCTCTGGTCAAATCTCCTGTACGCCTGTGTGTTTGCTGAAGTTGCTGTAACCTTAGTAGCTTTCTCCACCCGTTGCGCCATTGTGTCCACTCGAGACCTGCCCATAGAGGCCCCCATAGGAACCCCCATCATGGTCTGGTCCATCTCCTTGCTGGCCTCCAAGGATGTTGTTGGCCCCTTCTGCCCCACCTGCAAAAGTCGTTGACGAGGTCGCGTTTGCGGCCCCTCCTGACCCTCCTGCTGCGGCCGACCCAAATCCTTGACTACCAGGTCGGTTCTCGGCTCTTGTTGACTGAGTCTGCTCCACGATGTTAGTCTTCTTGCCAGAAATAGGGACTATCGTTATCAATTAGTCTCAAGGCGGACAACTCACTTCTCGATACTTAGAGAGGTATATCTTGAGTGCCTCCGCATAGTTTTCGAAACCCAAAGAGGTCATCGCAAATAGAATGTCCTCCCCGTTGACCGTCTTTCGCTTCTCCTGATGGCATTTCTCGGACGCTATTACGGTAATTAGCTAGCGCAAACAATATACCTGAGGGTAAAGGGGTCAAACCTTCGCTTGTGATGAATGAGATGAATTCGCTCACGCATTCCTGCATGCACTCCTTTGCTTCTTTTGCAATCTTGGCATTTTCAGGAAGGGCCGTTTTCATTATCCTCGCGACTGGAGCAAAGTTTCTTATGTTAGAATCCAAGTCTTTGGGGGCCTTCGAAGCTTTGGATGTGGAGGTCGCCTGAGGGGATGGAGACGAGGAGCTGTGGGACATGATAGGACATATGACTGCAGTAACACGACCAAACTTGAAGCGTTTGCGCACCGAACTCAATGACTGGCCAATTCTGGGACATCCGCGTGTAATCGACACGATCCTCGAAGCGGTGCCAGTCACGGCGGGCTTCAATATGCGGAGAATATCTCGGTGGGCAAATCAGGAAAAAGGGGGACGACTAACCATTTGCTATTGGAAGCCAGCGATCTTGCTCTTTCACCTCGAACTCGTAGGCCAAACCTGAAGAGTGTGGGTCTTGATTCATTTGCGCATCTGTGTCGTCAGGCGACTGTACACCTTCGTGCTCCGTTTCCTTTGGAGGACTCGCGGACATGGCTTCCTGTTAAAAGGCTTGCTGCAGCTCTCGGATAGTGGCTTTCTGGAAATTCCTTGGTTGACAACGTGGTCATTGAACAACGAAGACTCCGTTTCGAGGCGAAGTTATGCAAGACCTGCGTCAGATCAAGCCCTTCTTTTCTGACCTTGCGCTATCCAGATGTGGATGGCCCCGATGCAGGCCTTTGGGGCTCGGAATTGTTGGTGAAGAGAATGACTGCTTGCTGCACGTATCCTGCATTGTCGCGTCAGATCTGAACAACTAACTACAGAAGGTCAGAGGGAGCAGGGCTAAACCCACTGGTTTGAGACCGCGCGGAGTATTTCAGAAGGCGAACCTGCACAATGCGCCTTGCATTAACGTGCGAAAGGGTCGAGTACGGGGCTGCAGGATTGGATTGATTTTCCCTTGGGAAAAGGTAAGGTACAGTACAGTACCGCACAGTACGACCCCACGTCGCGCGGATGAATGCTAGAAGCCGGCCAAGGAAGCGATTGACGGATTCGAGGGCTGGCAGAGGAGCAATGGCCCAATGGAAAAGAGTCGGTGTAGAGACGACGATGCGCGTTGCGGTACGGTGTGGTTCGGCAACGTCGAGGAGTGTAACGGGGTAAGTGGAGGTGGAGGTGGAGGTGGAGGTGGAGGTGGAGGTGGTTGTGGTTGTGGTTAGGAGGAACTCGAGTCTTGCTCTGTTTCTGGGTCGGAATCTGCAGCTGCAGCAGCAAGCGGAGCAGCAGTGAGGTTAGCTTTCGATGCGATGTTTACTTTCGCCTAGCGTTAGCGTGCCGTGCGTCTGCTCAGGGCCAGGCCAGGTCAGGTCAGGTACAGCACAGTGCGCAGCCTTCAGCCTTGGATATTGAGCAGAGCAGGTGGAGGGCGATTTGGTGTGATTTGGCTGAGCAGACGAGAGAGGAGGACGTCTGCTCCAATCGAAAAAAGAAAGGCGACGAGTGAAGGTGAGTGGAGGAGCCTCCACGGGCGCATTTCCGGCCACTGCCAATGGCAGTCCAGCGTGGGCGGGCGAACGCCTTTACCCGCCGAGGAGCGAGCAGGAGCAGGAGCAGAGCAGAGCAGGAGCAGGAGGCGCTGTCAGCCAGCGAATAGGTCGCAACGTCGTTCACCATGGCCCAGTGCCAGCCTCCAGGACGGAGTAAGCAAGCCTTGCCTGCCTGCCTGCTCTCGTTCGACTGTCGACTTCGATTTCTCGGGGCCAAGCCAGTCTCAGTCTCAGTATCCAGCCTTTCGATAAGAGGTCGCTGTCCTACGTCGTACAAGTACACCCTCGGCCGGATTACAAGAGAGATGCATAGTGGGCCCGGTCCGGTACCGACGAAGTACTTCAACGTCCCAGAATCACCTGGGAGGTTGGAACAACGTGGAGAGACATGTGCAGACTCGCCTTGCGAAGCCTGGAGGGCATTCAGCCTCCCACCATGAATTTCTACTCTGTACTATTCAAGTTAGGCTGGACCATGCGGACATTGGGAAGCATCTTCATTATTTCAGACTATCATCAGCATGTGTCTGGGCCGACCGCGAACATTCATCAGATGGCTTTAGGATTTTCCAACACACATCAACCCCCTCAGCTGAGCCAGCTCCTATCTCGGCATACAAAATCCTGCCGGCCTTGCCGGACCCCATGGCCTTTCTTTTTCTCGCATCATACATCTCAGATCTCATCGTCGAGGCAGATGTGGGGTGAAGCTCCGGCCTGTGTCGGGTAGATATCCCGTTGCAGCTGGTTTATCAATGAGGCGTACGGCGAGGGATCTATTTTGTGATGTCAATTCATGGTCTGAAAGAACGGTCGAGCATCACGCTATGCCACCAGAACAGATGGTTGGGGCATTGATTTGTGTTTTCCATTACCACCTGGAATACGACCCCAAAGACCTCGAGCTTCAAGTCGCAACATGCGAAGTTCTTGCGATGGCATCCACACCACCACCATCACCAATCCAAGATGTACGAGCAGGGGTGGGAGAAACAGCACATCGCGTCTCTAATGCGAACCAGCCTTCAGCAGGTTGCTTAGCAACCAGTCGTTGCTCGTAGACCTCAGCCTTCCTTTCATTGGGCAGCAATACAGCAAGGCGGTTGGGCGAAGCAGACGCGGCAGCCGCTGTCGAATAAAGGTAAGGCTTACTTGACTGGCTGTACAACGCATCAACTCCCAAGGAAACGGATATCATCTGATCGAGGTGTGACGTCGCGAGGTATGACGGAAATGCCACAGCGACCGAGAACTCTTGAGAAAATCCGGGTCGCCTTGAATATATCTAGTATTCCGGGCAAAGGTGCGCTGCACGGATGAAACGTTTGGTCTCCCCTGCGGTGAGACATCATATATCTTTCAATCCATTATGATTGACCGCCTTATGATGACCCAGATTGAATAATTTTCCTGATCCGACCACGCTATGCATTGACGTAACTCCAAGTCCCAACTCCCATCAGCCTCGAAGAAGTGTGCCCTGCCTCGGTGCCTGACTGGTAATCCGTAGAAGAGCATGCTCACAATGTCCACCTCATTGTTGGACAACTTGTATATTGTTCTTTTTCTGTGGTGAAGTGGTTAGCAGAGCGGGTTACAGATATAATCTCAAACTCAAACATACTTTCCACTTCTCCATCTCAAGCTGCTTAGCATTGTATTGCTTGACAAGATCTTCCAGCACTTTCCGTAAACCATCCGCATTAATCTTTAGGGCAGGGACGACATCCTTCACCGTTCTCTCAACGAGGACGCCATTAATCATCCGGAAACATTTCCTATCTACCGGAAGCGGCTCGAGCGTCTCAAGGACCAGTCTGTATACAAGAGCGGTGAGCAAGCATTCCAGCGGTGAGGTTCGTAATATATGCACGAAAAATCTTGGAACTGCGCCTCCAGCAAGACCATAGCCGTCCTAGATTAGGATGCAGTAGAATGAAATTTTGAGACGAACTTGTGTTCTTCAGCTTCGGACTCGACGTCACCGATCTAAATGTAGAAGTCAGTAAGGGTACTAATGGCTTAAGAAAACTGATGGCGAAAGAAAAGACCAGGACAGTCCCTTCCCGGACGGATAAAACAGAAGAAAATGTATTTCTGCTCTTCATCCTGGGCTTTGAACAGTTGACATATAGATATGAAAGAGGAAGAGAGCTGTCCACCTTTTGTGCTATCTGCTGAAGGCCATTCTTGTAATTGGTATATTGTATCTGAAGCTCTGCGAAGGCATTAGTATATGCTTGGTAAACGCCAATGGACTGATTGTACCAACTTACCTTGCTGCTTCCTCTGGGTAATTTGTTGCGCCATGATTGTTGTTATGAGATTGGTCGCATGTTCAGAGATTCTGGGACTTCAAAAATAGCGAGGCAAGTTCCGTTTGCCGAAATTCAAAAATCCATGTACCGACAGACCACATCCAGAGAGCAAAAACACCAACGCATGACCACCTTGATTTCAGCTTAACTCACGTTTAATCAGCCAATATGCATCCGCATCTGCACACGAAAGATAATACTGGTAAGAAATGCTAATTCTGAGCGTGATTGGACACCTTTACTAAATACGCCACAGCTTGCGAGGAAGTTATGACTGCCCTTGACGAATGCCATGCTCGAGGCTTCTTGTGGAAAGCAGTCGGCATGTGCAACGATGCAAAGACTCAAGTCAACAAATGTCTACGAGCACAAAGACTGGAGCGGACGAAGCAAAATCGAGAGAAGGCGAAGGTCAAGAATGAACAGATAAAGTCGAAGTGGGCTGAAATCGATGCCAACTCATGATGGAGACTACTGGGAAACAGAGAGCGAAGGCTGGAACTGGAAGGATAATGAGAAGGGTTCTTGACACAAATTCGCATATGCAGGCGTTTTTAGGACATCACACAATGGGACTCCGGGGCATTGGGATGTACAATACCGGCGTCAAAGGGGGATACTCCAATTCAAACAGCCTTGCTCACAACATCAAGACCGGAACTTCTCTCACGTTACTGAGTCTTGTTCGCAAATAGAGGGTGCATGTTATTTCTCGGCCAGGAAAGTCCGACTTTGGTCAGCAATTGATCGAATAAGAAAGCACCTCAAAGCAATCGTCATTGCTACGACTGGGACGATTCCTCCCAAAACCAGTTTCTCGCGCCATTTCCCAATTGTCTTCCTTTCCACGCGGAGTTCACTTCTTCAAAAAGGCGCTTCCATATGTGTAAAGGCCATATAGCGCAAGTACACTCAGGCCCATGGGTAACGGCTTTTGAGATTTAATGGCTCTCGGGATAGAGGAGCCAGCGAGGACGATTGAGGCAAGTAGTGCGAGTTCAACTCCATAGGACAGTCGGTTCTGAATGCGGTAACCACCGATGAGGTACTGAGCATATGTCAGCCAGATGTCCCATGAAATCATTAACAATGTCTTTTCTTACCAACGTTCCAACTGTAACCCCAGCAGCAACGGAAGGTATTGAGCCTGTCTTAACATATCCGAAGGTTCCACCTCCTGCTGTAAGAGCACCGAGGATATATGCTGGAGTCTCGATTCCCTATTGATGTTAATTGGCTATAGCTTGTAGAACTACCTGCGATGATGAGGTTACAAACCATGATTGCGATTGTGAATGTCTGGATTCTACAGAGGCTTTGTAAGATTTAATTTGTCTCTCTCAATTCACCTTGAAGGGAGTAATGACAAATGATGTGTTTACATTTCAAGACGTTCTCGTCTCCAGCTTCAGGCTAGAACACGGAGGGCCAAATAAGTGACCGATGCCCCTCGGTGATCGGAGTCGCGCCGTACCCTGGCCCCTGCCACTTCATCGCTCGTCTTGGCGCAGCCTCCACATCAAGCTTTCGTGGCCTTACAGCTTCAAAAAGTCGCAGTACAATTCAACTTTCCACACCACGACAAGACCATAGAATTCCCGCCCTCTCACGCTCTCTTCCTTCGCAATGGCACCAAAGCGTAACGCTCGTGAACCTACGCCGTCTGCCGCAGCTACGACCCAGGGGTCAAATACAGCAGCTGTCTCCGTACCTGCAGTCCCCACCAAAGCATCACTCAAAGCCAAGGACAACCAAAGCCCACAAGAAGTTGCATTGGGAATATGGCAGAATTATTTGGATACCACGCCGCAGAGAACGAAGCTGATTGACTCGTTTATGGGCTTTCTGGTTGTGGTTGGAGTACTTCAATTCGTTTACTGTGTGATTGCTGGAAACTACGTATGTACTACCTTTTGATTAAGATAGGATTGGTATTGATATTGAGTGTATAGCCGTTCAATGCCTTCTTGTCGGGCTTCTCGGCAACAGTGGGACAGTTTGTTTTGACTGGTACGTGGCCTCGGGATGTTGGGGTTTGATAAGTGCTGATCAGACTTAGCTTCTCTACGAATACAGACAAATGGAGAGAATAAGGCAGATTTTGGTGAGGTATCTCCAGAAAGGCACGTTGCACGTTTTTATGAGTGTTTAAATATAGCTGACCATTTGCTAGAGCTTTCGCAGATTACGTATTCGGGAGTTTGATCTTACATTTCTTCTGCGTCAACTTCATCAACTAAACTGTATAATACCCATAGGAGGCAAACTCAAGTGGCATGTAGGAATAGCAAAATTTATCATAGGTCCTCGAATACTGGACAATATGCATTGCATAGATACGTGCGCCCCATTTGGACATCGAAGTACCATCAAGAATACTCTAAAACCTAGTCTACACCACTATCATCTGCTTCTTTCTTCTCTTCTACCACAGCTGCTTCAGGAGTCACCTCCTCTGCTTTCGGAGTACCGCCACTCCTGGGTGGACCTCCCGTTTTTGGTGGGGGAGGTGGAGGCGTATTTCTTGCAGTTGGTGCATAGTCCAATTCCCTGCTTTTCTTCTCCCCCTCCGTGAAGTAATCATCCATAAACGCTTTATTTGGCGCGTGTCCATGCTTCTTCTCTTTCCTCCCCCTCCCAGTCGTTGCTATTGACGAACTTACTAGTTGTGCTGGAACTAGTAAATCGCTTGGGTCTGAAGGAGCTGTAGGGCCCAGGTACTCTCCAGAGCCAGACAGTGGTCGAATTTCCTCATTCGAGAAACGTGCATTTTCCGTGTCGAATAACGTTTCTCCCGGCCCAGCCAAAGGCTCGCTCAGTGGTGCTGGTAACCTGTGCAAAGCCCCGTAACCCAATACACATCCCAGAGCACCTTCTCCTCCCCAGTCTCTGCTTGGATGAATAGTGACCTCTCTCGTAACGTCATATTCATTGTTGTAGACGTACAACCGCAGTGGTCTCCCAATGTGATCCTCAACCAATTCTCCCAAACCTGCCTCGCCGTGCAGCACACCTTCTGGGGTCCCAAGGATATAGTCACTGTATGGAAGGAGGCCGGCGAGGTCGGCCGGTGAATTTGCGGGCACGTCTAAAATATGCCATATGTTTGAGACGGTATTGATAGATGTCCATTGAAGGGTAAGCCCAAGTGATGGACTGGCGGCTGGAACGGGAATATGGATCGTCCTCGTCCGCTGACCCTACACCTTGTCAAGATTTGCATTATTAAAGAGTCCTCTTAACCAAGTACCTTTGCGCTCCACAGACCAAGTGTCACTGTGCTCCCTCCACAGTTTCGGATTTCTTGCGCAAATAGGTTTGGGTCGGAATCGTCCTATGCTTGTCAGTAAGACTTTTAACCATATTTGATAGTATACATACAATAATCCGACCATTGATCCCAACGATGAAGTCAAACCAGGGCTCAATGGTGAGCTCTGGGGATTTGTTCCGAAGCACTTGAAAGCCAAAGGCACCGTGATCCGTTCTCTGGACTGGGATGTCGGAGTCTAGCCGTGAAATAAAACGATTCAGAGCGTTAAACATTGTGGAAATTCAGATCTCTCCCTGAGACAGTAAACAGGATTTGAGAAATAAAGTGAGCCGAAGTATGTTATTCCTGGTTCCAGCGATCTGGTTCTTTGAAGCCACCAAAGTGGTTAGCGCAGCCTTGTGCGGCCCAAGCTCCAACTTGGGTTTTCTCACGTGCAGATGATCTTCCCTACCTAGGTAGGTACCTAATCAACGAACGCAGGAAAGAAAGGGAAGCAAAAATTTTGGGGCGAGTATTAGGGTTCGTATGTACTAGAACAATATCTTCATTTCAGTAGTGGATGCTTGGCTGACCATTCGGCAGACTGGCTATCCTGTCTTTGCAACATTGTCTGAGCAAGCCCTTAGACATCCGTCATTTAATCAGCCTGACTTGACCCTACCTGATCTCACCTCACTCTTCCGTATCAAAGGTTTTATGCTAGTATCTCGATCAGTCTCCATTTCATCGATGAAAAAATATCGAAAATCGTTGAAGAAATATTTAGAAGAGCATACGAAGTAACCTTTAGAAGACAGACGACGAGAAGTTGAGCATGCCTTAGCGGCAGTTCGTGCAGACCGTCAATAAAGGCTTTTTTTAAGGAGACGCCTGCAAAGTTGAAACATCTGCAGTCATTCAAGTCCAAACGGGAACCCCTTCCATTAAAGAGAGGTCACCAAGACCTCTCGGCTCTAGTGTTCCAGTTGACGGTCGTTTTCAGAAGAACTGCATAGGGAAATTATTCCAACCATCCCACGTTGGCAAGAAATCCAAGTCTGGATTTGGCATTTCAGAAGTTCATTGCGGTGAACTGAATCCAATTTAGATTGGACCAAAATTGTGAAGAATCAACCTAGAACTCCACGTCTGCTTGTCGATTTGAAGAAGAGGGGGAGGCAGATCAGAACAATTCAAGACACTGTCCAGCGCGACATTCGCCACATTTCGGGGCGGGATCTCTGCAATCTCGAAGGCATTCGGACGGCACTGCGCGCTAGCTAGCTACGACTCGGCTTGTAGACACTTCTCCAACAGCTGTAAGATCACGCCAAGTCAGATCTCTAATATCAAGGATATCAAGTCAACTAAAGTCAGGGATCTTACTGCAAGAGTTTTCTTGTCAGACCCGGTCTTTGACTCTGTGTAATCAGATTGGACCTAACAAGAAAATTGACACTGGGAAGATCAATTTGTGGCCGAGTTGCTCCTGCATTATCCGTCTCTGGCACATTTTGACGGCATTATGGAGGGGACAGAGATGCCGGTGGATGACGTGGCTATGGTATTCCCGTTGACAAAGGATTGTCACCATTATACCCGTCGACAGGATGTGGACTGGGATATTCAGAAGTGCGTGCTTTCTCCTACTCACATCTATGATGTCTAACTATTTATAAGGTACTGGGCTCAACGCTATAGCATATTTTCTTTGTACGACGAAGGTATTCATATGACCGATAATTCCTGGTTCGGAGTTACTCCAGAACCTGTTGCAAAGTATCATACCCAACTCCTTCTCACTAGCCCATCTAATAATCATCAGTAAAGTGGCAGGCGATCTTAGAGCATTTACAGCTCCCTCAAAATCGATCTTGATCGATATGTTTGCTGGTGCAGGCGGGAACGTGATCGCTTTCGCGCTGTCAAAGCAATGGTCAACTATAATCGCTATTGAGAAAGATTCCTCTGTCATTGCGTGCGCTCAACACAATGCAGCGATATATGGTGTTGTCGATCAAATTACGTGGATCAATGATGATTGTTTCTCCTATCTATCCAAGTTATCGTCAATTGATCCGATGAAGACAGTCGTCTTCGCTTCACCGCCATGGGGAGGCCCAGGCTATACTTCTGACGAGATATTCAATCTGCATACAATGGCACCCTATTCAATCAAGCAAATCCACGGAGCCTGTCGAGGTATGGACTCGGCACTTTACCTGCCAAGAACTAGTGACCTGAGGCAGATTGCAAAATTGGTACCCGAAGGAAAGAAAGTTGAGGTCGTTCAATACTGCATGGAAGGAGCGAGCAAAGCTTTGGTAGCTTATATACCCGCTCTGTATGAAGCCGGAATGGAAGATTTGTTGTGATTGCTATTTGGTATTTGTCGTGCCTTAACGCCTGGCGTCGTTGGCCCGTTCATTTGTTGCATATCGCAATGCTCGTTCCTGAGGCAGGCTCACATTTAGCAGCACATGGATTATGGAGCATTGCAAGCATTGCCGTATGCTGCAGTAGGGGCATTGCAAAAAGGTCAAGCTAAGATTTATCGACCAATCAACTCGTAATGCACAAAGTCAATTTGAACCACGACTAAATTGAGGTATAAGACGAAGCTTAGAAGTTATTGATCCTCTACCGGGGATTCACGATGAGCATGCGAGATGTTATGTGCTGTTGGGCTCCATAGATGTAATTCTGTAGAGCAGCAATTTATCATCTATAACGCCTTTACTATGCTTCTCTCATCAAACAAATCTTTCAGTAGGCTAGCCCTGCATGTCTCCGAATCCGGAGGACTCATCGAATACGTACTCTCGAATGCAAAAATACTCAGCTGACTGAAGAATGGTCTCAATACCTTTGCCACTAACTCATCTTTTCTTTCCCAATTGCCTTCGTCGCTGATACCACCCGGTCCTATCAGTGGTCTACGCAAAAAACTGTTCGCAGCTTGCATTGCAGAAAACTCGGTATGGATAGCAGAGGATAAAGCAGTTGAGCCAAGCTCCTCTGAGAGCTCATCTACCAAAGCGACGGGCTGAAATTGAGGCGGACGGTAGACAGCATCGATGGTATCAGAAATGAAAAGCCATTCGTGCAATTGGAAATCATCAGGCGCAACGCAGAGAAGTGTATCAAGTAGCTTGCATGCTTGAAGGATGGCATAATTATTGAAGGTCTCGGAAGTAGCACTGTGGTCGGGAGCCACTACTGACGATAAAACCGCATTTAACTCAGCATTGACAATTGGCCAAAGTGTCGCAAGATGAATGGCAGAAGTCTTGAGAGCTAGTGCTCGTAACAGGAAATATATGTCTGCTCTGGTCGCGGATGATGGTGATGATGTGGTAGTTGCAGAAAGGAGTTCGATGATTTTTTCTTGCATTGCTGGTAAATCTGTCACAAAGTTGTCGTCCATCGCGGCTAGCACAAGGGTCGCGACGCGACGAAGATTAAGTTGTGTTTTCCGATCTGCTTCAAGTCTTGCTGAGGTAGCTCCTACACCGAAGACTATACCTGCTGTAGTGGGAGCCACAAGACGAGACAGGAGCTCAGGCATTCGCTCTTTGTCGCTCAATGCCCACTGTCTTATCAAAGAAAGCCAGTCGCTCTCAACGAGTGTCACGGAATTTGCAAAGAATCTAGTGTCGTTGAAAGCGTCGCCCAAGTCTTTTTTCCACGACTTTTGAGTGTTTGGCAATCTGGCTAACTGGTAAAGGAGGGTCAATGTGCTCTGGGACACATTTTCTGGAAACATCTTGGATTTGAAGGTTGGTACAATAACGCTGGTCGATATCGTATTTGCTGCAGTGAGAATACGGTCCGGCTCAAGGAGGATTTTGGGTAGGTTTGGTGCGATAAATGCCAAGATGCCAACAACATCGTCTGACCTTGACTGGCTCACACGGTCGTCATTATCGGCGGTGTCGGAAAATCCCATCGGTCTTGTTGTAAATATTGCGGTAAGAAGCCGAAGGAACAAGTCCTGTTCGATTAGCTAAATTCATACCATATTGTACTACAACTTACACCAAGCTCTCTTCTCATCCTGCGCTGCTCACCAAAATTTGTATTGTCAACCTTCTCGCCCAGGATTCCCGCGAATTCTAGTAGACTTGGCAAAGTTTGTCGATGAGGGAATGGATTGGCCAACAGATCTTTTAGGAAAGTCATGCAGTCCGTCCAGATTTCGTCCATGGCATCGTCTTCCAAAGAACGAGCGTACTCCACCAAGAATATAACAAGATCCGTGTCGTTTAACGATGAGGTCAAAGTTGACTTCCGTGAGGGATCTAAAGCAGTAGGATTTGTGCGACTATAGATAGCATTGAAGATAGCGGGTATCGTATGCTTTGGTCTCGAGCCATCAAGTACATGGAGGAGATTGAAAACGCCCGGCGACTTTAGCTCGGTGGGAGACTTTGACGACTTCTTCCAGATCTCGACTGCACTTTCCAGACATTCGAGAGCCTCTGCAGCGAACAAATGTTCCAGAAGGCGACGAGCACGGTTTCTCATACGCAGGGAAGTATAATTAAATGATGCAGCAGATTCCGTATCCTGAAAAGAGCTGTCGTTACCGCCCCATGACCATATCAAGAAGCATATCCTGACTGCATCCTGAAATGTTAGAAGAACCGTCAGCCGGTTGTTGGCGGTAGCACTTCTTGATTGTGGAGTCTCTGATGTGAATACATTGGACACCATGTTTCCAAAGAAACCTTGAGGCTGATCTGGGCTCTTGACTACCGGTGCTTTTGCTTCGTCTTGTAATAGCCGAGCATGTCCACTTGCCAACACGTGCTCAAGTCCGTTCAAGAGAGATATCAAAGTCGACTCTGGAGCTGCAGAACCTTGAGCGACCCCTCCAGGTTCCCTGAAGGTCCTTTGAAGGTCATCGAAAGTATTGCCGATCTGAGAACAAAATGTTTCGACCAAGGGTATGAGAATCTGGAAGATCGTGTCGGAATACAAAGGTAAGCATTCCACGAGAAAGTTCACCCAGCTATCTAGAACGGGACGGCTGCTTGGAGCACTAAAGCCAGCTTGCAGGCATTTTACAAGGGACGCAGGTGGCGGAACAGGAACAGAGTGATGATCACGTTCAGTTGTCAGAGAAAGTCTAGGGGCTTGTGATAGATCCAGTGTCATTGGGCGTCTTAGTTCGGCCGTCGGCGAGAGAGGTGGCGGAGCTGGTTTGGCGGCATCCCTGATCTTCAAGGTATCAAAGACCACATCTAAGAGGAGAACTTGGATGAAGGGGTCTAGTCCACTGAGAGACTTGACAAGTCTGTCAATGAGAACATGTTCCAACTGAAGATTTGCGAGCGGTAGGGCATATGGGCTTAGTAGAATTTGATGAAGAACAGTCAAAGCAGTCCGATGGAACTGACTAACACGAGCGCTTGTGTCGGAGGTTGTTGGGTCATGACTGCCGCATACTATTCTCAAGCAAACATGCAAGAAGAACTCGAGGAGTGTGATTTCTCCCTCCTTGCCAACTGGTATCGTCAGAAAGTCTTGATGCAAAGGATTACGTTACGAACTTATGCAGTAAAGGGCCCGCTGGCTGCTGTCAATTGAGACATTGTTTCTAGCAAGCGTAGCCCACATACTATCTGAAGACCACCGTAATATATTTGACAATGTCTTGAGATAATACAAGCATTGATCGAGGTCATCGTCACTAGTGTAAGGTGGTGAATCGCTAGCTAGAAAGTCGATGCCTTCCTCAGGTATTGATTGGAGAAAGGTAAAAGTTGAAAACTTCACCACGAATAGGTGGAACAGCCTAGAAGGTAAATGAGCAACGTCCCACTTAGCCAGTGCAATACGTACTTATCTATACCAACCATATTTTGCAGCCAGGTTCTCACTGTCATGAATAACTGTGTTCGCTCATCCAGAAGAGCGTCCAATAAAAGAAATAATGGTCTCGCAAGCATTACCTCGAAGCTGCCAAGCCCCGACAACTTGGCTGTCGTTTTCGTTTCATTGATGGATGCCCGAGATGCCCTGCGGTCTGCATGAGCAACAATATCTTGTAGAGTGTGCGTCCATAGAATGCTAAAGCTTCTCCCGGGGTCTGCGTCTCGGAGAGCAAATGTTCCATTCAAGTCTTTCTCGACCATCGTAGAGCAGATTGCCGCCTCAATCTCGCGGTTGGAAGAGGAAAGTGCTGTCTGCAGCTGCCAGAGACATCTCACAGTCTCTACATGGTACTTCGGTTGCGAGGCTGATAAATATAACCATGCCTGGCGTACCAGCGGGTCTACTAAAGTTGATAGTTCCTCGCCAGATATGTAAGAAGTTGAGTACAAGGTAGTAGCGAGAGAAGTTATTGAGCTAAAAGCAAGAAAAGGTATCTGAGATGGCAGAGACAATCTACTCTGCATAGATGAAAGAATTTCGGGTACGTCTAGGTTGCCAGCCTTGGGTACTTTTGCTAGCATCATTACCAATAGCTTGCTATTGGTTCCAGCATCAGCACTTGATACTGAAACGGATAAGCTTTGACATGTAATGCTACCAGCTTGGCATAGCAGGAGTTCGCTCAAATCGCCAAAGGCATATGGAGGTGGAAATGCGTCCAAATTCCCCTGGTCTTGAACATAGAAAGTCTTGATTTTTTGTAGAATTTCAAGATTAGTCGGCGCGCGATTATGATCCCCATTCTGTACAGCGGCGGTGGATTGGCTTGTTGAGGGGCGTGTCTGAAAAGCTCTTTCTGGGATGAGCTCTACTAGATCCATAGCTATGCTCAAAGCAAGCCTAGACACATCAGGCGTTCGAGAGTCGTCGCTTCCTCCCGCTTCCTTCTCTTCAGCAGCTTGGATTAGCGTCAGGATCATCAATGTCGTCAGCGGTGCATGAATCAAAAGCATCTCCTCTTCTCGCACATTGAAATGTGTAATGATAAAGTTTACAAGCGAAAGCTTGTCAATCCTGTCAGCCGTAGACAGCCTGCCCTTTCCAACAGCTTGTACTACCAAAGTGACTATCTCGCCCCATATTAGACCACTTTCAACGCCATCAAAGAAGACGCTGGCACTTCGAAGGACTTCAGAGAAATCAGCCTTGGTAGCTGCTTGGTCTTTGTATCTGCGGACGCTATTGATAATAGGTAGGAAGATGTCCGGCACAACCAGCCCGCCTATTTCCCACCTATCCATTAGCGAAAGACATATTCGAAAAGGTCGGGCCCTTTCAACAGGATTGGGAGAGTCGCGTTTGACTGTCTTGAGAAGGGCGTTTGTCAATGGCTGTAACCCATATTGCTCGAAATAGCGAGTTCTCGACGAAGCCGAGGCCCCAAGCAAGTCCTCTGAAACAGATGTAGGAGATTCAGGGCCGCCTTCATGATCGTTCACAATAGGTTCAGGCCCTAACAGCCAAGTCCACAGACGTCTATTCAAACTCATCTCTCTGCGCGAAACGACTCCTGCTGCTGCTGTTATGAGAAGTTCGAGATCTTCTGCTTTGACTCTCTTCTGTAGTACATCCGAATGCAGAGGAAGGTGGGTTACAAGAAGATCCAAGAAACCACGTTGAATCAAAAGTTGTTCATCCCCTAGACCTGCAGCAAAGCACCTCAGCAAGAGGCCTGGCTCAGGAGAAGTCACTATTTCTGATAGGCGGGCAGAGTTTCCCGGAGGGCTTCCATTGTCCGGGCCATTAGATGATAGACCCACTAGATCAAGTGAGAAATCTTGACCCAACTTAGGGAGGCTTCTGACTAGGTAGGCCAGTGCGCCTAACCGGCGCCCGTTGCTCGTGATGGCTGCAAGGAAGAAACATTGCCAGAAGTATTCGTCTCCAGTGCTATGGTTTTCTCCGAGATCCTCAGAATCGGGTGTCCGAAGAGAGTTCTTAAAGCCATCAAGAAGTTTCAGGGTTCGCTCAAATTCTTCACTGGTTTCTTCCTCTAAACCAGGAAGCAGCGCCAATATGATAGCTTTTAAGGCAGGCCGGAGAGAGCGAGGATCTAGATGAAGGAGGTACTTCTCCATCAAATCCAAGAATGGTGTTCGCACGGATAGGGATGCGAATGACAGTGTAGAGGAGAGTCCTGGCAGGTACAGAGGGAGATCCCTTGAAAGAGCGTCCTTGCCAATCATTAAAAATATATAGGCGTAGACCTCGAGGGCTTTTTGGTGTACACCAGAAGGAAGTGATGGGTTCAAGCACTGAGCTAATCGCTTTGCGACAACCGACTTCGAAGGGATGGTGGTAGTCGTGGTGGGGTGGGCTTGTAATGACTGGCAATATATCAGAATTGAGAGCAATGATGCATAAATGTCCTTTACCTTCAGTAGTCTCCCCAAAAAGGAAATATAGTCCGCCCATTCTTGCAAAGCTGTATCAAACAGCGACAATGATCTTTCAACCCCAGAGGCATAACGACGGAAGGCTTTGTCTTTGCTTGGTGGCTCATCTGCTCCGCGTCAGCTTCTCATGTAGACAGCTCAAGTAGCATTACAGAAAGGGTATGTACGCACCAGAACCTTGTTGATTCCTCCATTTCCGGGTGATTGGTGAAGCTCTTCCAGAGCTTGAAGGTGACTCTCGACCTGCCTCAAGGGCCATGGTGTTGCGCTGAGCGAATAGATGGTCGAGGGATCATTTGCATCTTCCAAGTGTTCTGTGGAACCTTTTCATAATTCCGAATGGTCTTTTCCAAGCAATAGTTCAGAAGGCTGAAGCATTATTTACACGCGTGGCCTTTGAAGCTTGCACGTCCCCAAGGCTGCCACCATTCGGCAAGTTCCATCCATGCTCCTGCACGACCCCTGTCTGCCGTGAAGAGTTATTCCGATTGCGGTCCATGATGCCCAGCGGATGACATACAATACCAATGGGCTCTTATGGGATATTCAGACGTCTCTAGGCCACCAGCCCAGGATCAAATACATGTCCAGAACGACACAGAGTCGACGGTGCAGGGTGCTCCGAGGAATGGAATCAATGATGCGATGACCCTCGCCAGCGACAGTAACGCTCAAGAGCACAGAGAGGACGACAAGGATAGAAAGCCAGAGTCAGGCTCTGCAGCAGAGGGAATCCAAGATACAGTAGGCGATGATGAAGGAAAACGGCCGCCACTTCCTCCAAGACCTTCCCTCCTAAAGACGGGCGACAAAGGTGGTTCTGCTCTATCGACTATAGCCAAGCCAACAACAGCACTCTCTTCTGTTGACATACAAACATTGTCCTTTCCAGATGGCACAAGAGGGACATTTTCCACCACTCCGGCCAGTCGAGCAGTGTCACAAAATGAGGCGACAGGAGGGCAGAACACACCAAGCAGGAAGGTCAGCCGCAATGGAAGCTTTGATGACGGGGCCAGTCTTATGAGCTATGCCCCGACACTACGGGCGAATGGAGATCTTGCGAGTTTATTGGATGAAGGCCTTAATTCTCAGAGCCCAGCATGGAAGCTGCTCAGTTCACAAGCCGAGTCTGTGAATCCGTTTGAAAATCTAGAGTTTGAAGACAACTCTCTCAGTAATTTCGAGCACGAATTTGATGATATCGAGGCTTTAGACAGCAAAAGCGGCAACGAAGGTTAGGTCTCCTTGTATGCCTAGATTGTCAATCTAACAAGTCAACAGAGGATGTCCTTCTTCAGTGGAAGTCAAAGCTCAAGCACTATCTTATACTGTCTTCGGCAGGCAAGCCAATATACAGCAGACACGGAGATCAAAACCTCATCAATGGCTACATCGGCATTATACAGACGATCATCTCCTTCTTCCAAGGCTCGAAAGATCCTTTGATGGGATTTACAGCAGGTAGCACAAGATTCATAGTTTCTACGGATGGTCCTCTCTATTTTGTGGCTATAAGCAAGCTTGGAGAAAGTGATGCACAGCTCCGAGCCCAGTTGGAAGCTCTGTATATGCAGATACTATCAACTTTGACATTACCTACGTTGACCCACCTGTTCACCAATAGGCCGAATACGGATCTAAGAAGGCCCCTCGAGGGCACGGAGAGCTTGCTTTCTTCTCTCGCAGATACGTTCACCAAAGGCTCTCCGTCAGCTCTATTGTCAGCCTTGGAGTGCCTGAAGATCCGGAAGTCCCAACGGCACACGATCAACAATACATTGTTGAAGACACGCACTGAGAAGCTGCTATACGGTCTGATCGTCGCTGGTGGGCGACTCGTCAGTGTTGTAAGACCAAAGCGACATTCCCTGCACCCAAGCGATCTTCAATTGATCTTCAACATGCTATTTGAAGCAGGCAGTGTCAAGGCTGGTGGCGGAGAGAACTGGATACCCTTATGCCTTCCGGGCTTCAACAACAGAGGATATCTTTACATGTATGTGAGCTTCTTGAGTGCCTTTGAAGAGGACATGAATTCGGAAGAGCGACCTTCAGCAGCCAACAGCAGCAGTCGAGAAGATGAAATCGCAATTCTCCTTATCAGTGCGGACAAGGAGAGCTTCTTTGACCTCAAGCAGATGAGAGACGAAGTTGTGAGTCAATTAGAAAAGAATGGCAGCATGGAAATTATTAAAACAGCTGTTCGAAAGGGACGTCCAAGCACAACAGATATTGTGCCTGGTACCCAAGTAAGGCACTTTCTGTACAAATCACGTGCGAACGTTCAGTTCACGATGCCCTCATTCTCTCCCGATTTCAGTAGCGTCCTAGCTCGAAGAAGGTATGTTAGCAGTCGTCAACATTTCTTTCTCAACTTTTGTAACAGGTCCATATTTACAACGAATGAACAGGCTCATGACGTTGTATCACAATCTCCACGCCTCAACCCACGCCAAACATTCCCATTTGAAAGTTCTCCACTGTGTAAGCAAGGACAGCATTTCTCTAGCATGGACAACTCCGACCTTCGAATTCTACTGTATCGCGGGCCCGAACGCATCTCGTGCCGCGCTGGCTCAGGGAGCGAACAAAGTGATCCAGTGGGTGAAGCGCGAGGAGGAGAGGGTTTTCATTATTGGCGGTGCCGTATTCTAGCAGGCCTTTAAGCGAGGAATACAGTCGTCTCGGGGCATAAGTGAAATTAATAGAAATAACTCTCTAAGGCTTCTGCTTTGATTCCGTCTTGAGCACGCTGCTCATTCTTGAAAAGATGTAATAACATCAGCACATTTCCTAGTGGAGTGTGGTACCTAATCTCAACATAGATAAGACGAAATGAAGGATTTGGAATATGTGCTCGCTGCAAACTTCTAATGAGACGAGTAAGCACGAATACTTTTATGGCCGCGTGGCTTCTTGTCCGGAGAACAAGTTTTCGAAGCTTAAAAAGTGCCCTAATGTCAGATGAGTGGGATCACGTGAAATGGTGTCAGATAGCCCATTTCGGCCTAGTTCAGGGGTACCCCCCTTAGAGTGTATATATAGACCACCAGAACCTCCTCTTATCATCAATCCAGTCAATCCTTTCCATCTGACACCTAAAAAGAACGGACTTTTGAGCCCAGGCTCGTAAATATCATAAGCATAATCGAGGTCAGCAGAATTTCAAGGAAATCAGAACACACGGAATTTACAAGTGAGGTCTAATACTAAGTAGTGTGCAAGCCCAACGGAAATAACTAATCGCAACGAAGGTTCTAAGGCAAGTTTCGAATGTTGAGCATTAACTACAGCCTTGAATTCGATGTGCTCTTGCATCCTTGAGTGATGCTGATGAGCTAACAATAAAGATATAATTAAGAGTGAAGAACTAGGAACAGAGATCATATCTAGTCATTGTGATTCTTGGAGGTGCGAGATCCCTTTAATACTTTACGACTATGTAAACAGACTTCTATAGCGGTATGGTTCACGCTTGGAGCGGACTTGAAAGCTGCAACCTTGCATTGCATCAAAAGTGCTGCTAAGTCGAGAAATACCCTGTCTAAACGCAATCCTGCTCGGCAGTACCAGTGTATGTCCAGGTGGTAGGAAAAATTCTAAATTTTGAGAGTAATAGAGCAAAATTGATGCCATGCCCAATTTCAATGGTGAGGCGAAACAAGATAGAAAATCAAGAATAGCAAAGGTCCTCCCTCCCTTTGCGTTGCCAGAATCCAGCAATCAGTACTAGATGTCAGATCATGTCTTTGTCTGCACGCTATGTAACAGTACAGTATCCCAAGAAATATAGGCTAGACATAACCATTGAATATGTCTTTCTAAGGGAGGCTTTTGAGGACTTCTTCAGGCAAAGCTTAATTACAAGTTCCAGTTGAACAGCACAAAGATGAAAGGAGCAATCAATATTTGTGCTCAAGCTACTCATGATATATTGAACCTTAGTGCATCGAATAAAGTTGATGCTGTAATAGCTCTAGACTAGCTATAAACTTGACACTATGCTAGTATAGCTTTCTGACCTATACCATCCTTCCTAATGCTTTCTTGTATTAGAATTTAAATTCTGTGAGCTCCTCTCAAAGATCCAGCACATCCTGGACAAAACATTAATTTGAAACATACAGTTCCTTAATATGAACTTCTATAAGTCCCCCCTAAGATTCAGCACTTTCTGAACTATAGATAGGGGTACTAAAGATAGCAGATCCTAGACAAGATATTGTCCTGAAGCTTGTTAATTTTCAGTTTGAGATCCTAAAGCTCATCGTCAAACTTCGGCACTTGCTAAACTAGCTATCCGGATTTGATGAGTCGGCACTTCTTCTTCGGGGCACTGTATGATAGCGAGCACTAGCGTCGTCTTGAAGCGAATATATAAGACATTTCGCATGCCTTGACCCATCTTCTCTCCTACATCCTCTTACTTCGGACCTAGTCCGGGCCCAGGTCCCAATGTCAGTGTCCATAGGATCCAGATCCAGACTTAAAGCCTATATAGCATCTCCGAAGTTGGCGCTCTGCCTTTGGAAGAATGTGAGATATCGATCGTGAGCGTAGCCTCATGAGGTATAAAGGACATTCGTTTGCCCTGATCCTCACTTTCTCTTCCATATTTTTCCCCCTAGGTCATATCTAGGCCTAAGTACTAACCCTCACGTTCACGTCCATGGGACTTAGGTCCAAGATTCCAAATAGTATATCCATGCAGCATCTTTGGAGCCAGCACTCTCTCAGGGACTGTGAGCGTCAGCTTCGTCTCTCAAGCGAAGTACAAAGAGCATCTTCCTCAATTTTCCTTGTCTCCTAACATCCTTTTTTTTAACGTCCAGTCAGGTCAGGTCCGGTTCGGTTTTGTCTAGTCTTCTCTAGGCCCATGCCCCACATGTATGGGCACTAGGACTTAGGGCCTATACGAATGTCTGCTATGTATGCCCCCTGATAGATGTTTGTGTCCAGGACATGTTATTGTTTTTTTCAGAACAGTGTGCTAATAGTGGTTTAGGTTCGATCGACCTCTTTATTAATAAGATAAATCGGTGTCCTTTTCGACAATGGTATAGGTAATGCTCTATAGAACTCTAGTACCGGAAAGTCCTAATGTCTCAAGGTTTGTCAACATTCAGGAACGCCTCTTCCTATATCTCAATAGTGTTAGTTGGACGACCCCTTCAATATACCTTGGAGGGTCACCGAGCCAATTGAGAGACTCTCCGATTGATAACCGATGGGAAAAAGGAAATAATAATAGGGGAAGCGAGCACTGGCGAGGACGGGCGAGAACAAAGAGCAAGAATAGGGGGAGCAACGTACGTGTAGCAGAGCAAAGAGATTTCAGGACGGCATTAACTTTGACATTTAGGGATCTGACTTATTTGCAGTTCACGTGCAAGCCAAATCGGGGCCTTAGGAAGGACGTTAATTTAGCGGCTTTCGAAATAGACGAGCAGGCGATTTCAGGTCATTAATCTGATATTGGACAGCAAGAAGTCTGAACAGCATTGCAATAGCTATGAAGGCAATGAGAAAATGGATGGAGAGCCAAATGAAAGCCCCGAATGCGGGCTTTCGAACGACGGAGAAAGGAAGTCGAAAGGTTGTGGGCTTAATTTGCACGATTTTGACGAGTAGAAGGCAAGTGAAGGACCTTCGATGCTCGAAGATTTCGAGGTTTGCCAGAGCCAACTCCAAGGCGCGCAACGCGTCAAACCAAGTGCAAACCTTTTCGATCTTTGGCCATCTTGAGACACTACAACTGACAATTGCTTAGATTGCAACGACTCGACTTTACAGACACTTGCTCCTACTGCTACGACTGTTAACGTTCCGTACAATTGCTCCACCGCAAAGACTCTTAACGTGCCGTACATTTGCTCCAATTGCAACGACTTTTGCCTTTCCGTACAATATACACGTTTGAATGTCTGTTCGAAAGATGGAGAATACAGAAAATTCATCGCGCGCGGCCCTGGGACGGAGATCCAGCGATGCTACGAATGATCTAAGCAACGACGAGCAATGGCAGATGTCAGATGAGGAAGAGGAAGACGGACAAGGAGATATGGAACTGGAGGGTTCGGCGCTGAGAAAGATGGGCGTCGCAGCATACCAACAACTTCTCGCAAAGGAGTTTCTCGAAGACTTCGACAAGAAGTTTGCAGCCTACAAGAGGCAATTTAAATCAAGGAAGGCCCGGGAACAAAACTGGGACATTTATATAGCTTGGGTGCAATCTTTGAAGAGAGTTGAATGTATGACGCTCTCCCAACATTCAACAGAACACGACTAACACACATTTAACAGCTAGAAAAGCACCATTCAAGGACGAACAACCGGGGGACCGCAACTTCTACCGCTCCCTGTCGATGTCCGCCGCAGACGCGGACATCCAGCACGAGAAGAATCTCCCCCAAATCCCCCTCAGAAGTAAGGGGAACGAAGGGGATGAGGGGGATGAGGGGGATGAATGTTTGGAGAAGCAAGGGACACCGAAGTTCGATCGGGGACACCGCCCACTGTCCCTGCTGCCATCATCGCGGCCGCATCGGCCAAGATACAGAGTCCCAGAGAGGAAGGGGCCTCAAAAGGGGCTGCGGGACTTGATCCTTCCTGCAATGCTGAGGAAGAAGGATGTGGAGGAGAAGACCGGTGAGTTGCACCTGACATTCTCGCTTGGCTCAGATCCAAGTGACCACACCCCATGCATGGTCCAATTGTCCGTCCCCAGATTGATGACTAACGCCGGCAAAAGCCACGAGCCAGGGACGGACTTCCAAATTGCTACGCACACCCTCGCTAGATTCAAACTCGACCTGTGTCGCGCCCTCTCTCGACAGCAACACTCTTCCGGCTTTTCCATCCAGACGCTTCACCGACCCCATTACCAAGATGGAAAACCGCCTGCAGGTTCGGCCCCAAGAGATCAGTCTGGTGAAGGTAAAGGCCTTCGAAGATGCACGCAAGGTCCAAGCGCAGGTCATCGAAGAGTGCAAGAAGAAGGGGAAGGACCCGCCTCCTTATGTGTTGGAGGAACTGATTGGCAAGGGCAGCTTTGGCCGCGTCTACAGGGGGTACGTTCCTCAACCGTGTCACGTGAATTAGGGACTGACGACGAGCACAGCAAGGACATGAAGACCGCCGCCATCGTGGCTGTAAAGATTATTGACATTGACGAGAGTGACACCCTGAATCCTCGTCAAGCTGATTCCTACAGCGAATTCCTAAAGGAGGTCAATGCCCTTCGGCTTCTCAGCGAGAACAATGCAAAGAACATCAACCACGTCCTGGAGGCCTTGCCGGTGGGTAAGGCGATGTGGATGATCACCGAGTATTGTGGTGGTGGCAGTGTAGCAACTCTGGTCAGCAATCACCATGCCCACCTTCAACGCAAGCTACTGACTCTCCAATAGATGAAGCCAACCAGCCCTGGTGGACTGAACGAGAAGTGGATCATACCGATTCTGCGCGAGGTCTCTCTGGCTCTGAAATATGTCCACGAGGTCGGAATCATCCATCGTGATATTAAATGTAGGTGAAATGTATTACCATGAAGAAGTCGGTCTAAAACTCGAAACAGGTGCCAATGTCCTCGTCACGGAACAAGGAAACGTACAGTTATGTGACTTTGGTGTTGCGGGCATTGTTGAGAGCAAGCTTGACAAGAGATCAACGATTATTGGAACGCCTCACTGGATGGCTCCGGAACTATTTAGGGAAAAGACCACCTCCTACGGCAAGGAAGTCGACATCTGGGCCTTTGGTTGCATGGCATTCGAACTTGCCACTGGCTCTCCACCGTTCGCTCATCAGTACACCTCCGTCGAGCAGCTGGGTGCTGCACTGCAACAAATGGTTCCGCGGCTTGAGGACACAGACGAGGTCGGCTTCTCCAGTGAACTGAAGAACCTCGTCGCTTTTTGCATTCAAGAAGATCCTAAAGCCCGTCCTACTATCGAGGAGGTCCAGAAGCACGTCTACTTAATCAACACAGAATCCGACTATCCAGCATCTAGTCTCCGGTCTCTCGTTGGCTCGTTCAAGGTATGGGAAGCACGTGGTGGAAGTCGCAAGTCTCTATTCTTCCAACATGGCGCTCAAGCAGCTGCTCCGTCCGCCGCTCCGGCTGACGAGGGTTGGATTTTCAGTACTACTGCCAACTTCGATCAGGAGATATCTCATGAATACGGTCTCAAAGATGTCATCGAGGCATATGGCCCTGACGCCGCCATTGGCTTCGAAGAAGATACTAGTCGCCCTAATCAACGACAACCTGCAAAAGTTTCTAGACGACGACCACCTCCAGAAGCCCTTGCACGTCTTCCAGCACCACTGGAGAAAATCTTTGACCCAAATACATTATCTAATTACGAAGAGAATAGTCGAATTCACTACGGTGGCCCAATGCAAACGCCCGCTACTTCTGATTTGCCACTTCGAGACGATTCTGCACAAACTTCTATCAGGGATACCTTGATTGACCTTGATGGTCCTGATCTGAACTCGGGTCCATCAACCTTCCACGATATGGATACAATTCGCGCTAGTCGACGTGCCTATGATGTTGATAACGACTATTCCAGCTCATTGCAAGATTTCAATAGACCAGCGCTAAGCGATCCCGCGGACACGAATTCCAACCGACACACCCAGGACTGGAAATTTCCTTCTATGGTACCACCAGCTTCAGCAGATCCCGAGCTTTCAAGGTTTCCTTCATCATACGATCTTCCTCGCCCTGCAGTAACCCCTGGGTCTAGTGGTCGCCCTGCTCTCGTTCACCACCCAACAGAACCCCTAGGCGCGTTTGGCGGAGGTCTTCAACCCTCAGTACCATCGGAACGCTTATCGATGCAGTCTCTTATTGACTTGGACATGAGCCTGCCCGATCCAATACCAGAATATCGACCGTCAACGGCGAATTCCGATGCCGCGTCTACTACGAGCGAGCATCCAGTATCTGCCAACCCCTTTGAGCTTGAGAAACATGCATCGCTTTACCAACCTGTTTCTTTAGGAAGCCGAGAACCCTCTATTTACGTCACGGAAGATTCAACGGGTATGGGTACATATGAGGTCCGTAGCGGTAATTCATTAAGGGAGCTCGCAGACATGTCCGACTTCTCGGCATCTGATGCGGAGGGAACTAGCCAAGACACTTCACAGTATGATGAAGATGGTTACTACGTCGTCAATACTCCAGCAACCAACGGAAACCGTGCCACGCAAGGACAAATTCCACAGATGGATGGGGCATTTGATTCCATGTCAATGCCACCGCCTCGTCTTCCGAATTCGCAGTTGGTGCCCAGAAATTCTGACAGGAACATGAGTTGGCCTACCTTCGAGATACCCAGCCTTCCAAATGCACCATCTGTCCAGGCATTGAGTGGCACTGCTTCTCAAGAAGAGATGGCTTATGAAATCACGCGGATAGTAGGATCTATGTCCGGCCAACTCAGTACTTTCAAAGACGTCTATCAAGATACAGAACTAGTTCAAAAGCGTGGCTCGCTCCGCCGCGAGGCTAGGGACCCTGATATCAGTGGATAGACTCCTACACTTATGTATCTGTTGGAGTCAAGATCATGAAAGCCGGCGTTCTGATTTCGTGGAGCGAGCAAAATGGGGGCGTTTGATACCAATACCTTGAATGTTAGATTATGACTATTACGAACTCATAGCGCGGCGTTTGTTATCGAGCTGGATAAGTGGCCAGATTCGGACGCACTTTACAATGATCAAGAGGGATACATTAAAGACGTGCCATTCTTTGAAGTGCGATATACCTCCGAGACTGCCACGTTCCCACTAAGCCTTAGAAACTAGCTAAATCTCCCATCAGCAACGCTTGATATTTCTCCACCACCTCCCTGATCCTGACTAACACCCCCGCAGCTAACATCCTAACCCTCTCATCCTCTTCACTTCCTCCACTTCCAACTCTTCCAAATACGTCCTCTACCCATTCCTGCGTCTCTAACATCTGCCTCCCGTGTGCCTCCACCAATCTCCGCTTATCATCATTCAACTCCAGTATAGTCATAAAACCAAACAGCAAGGCTTCCATGACTATAATATCACCCACACTCTGCGTCCTCAGACTCAACAACAAGTCCCAGAACTCGGACGTCATCTGCGGTAAACTCAGCGTGCTTGGTCCACTCGCATGCAACAACAACGATAGCGTCTTGATAAACAACGAGAGGAGGTACGGCTGAAATATCACATTCGAATTCGATGATCCGTATGCTTTGAGATAGATGAAAAATCGTCCAGTGAGGGGGAAGAAGAACCCATCTGCGACGACCTTGGCGAGACTGTTGGCGATGGGTTTCTTTCGTTTCTTCTCGACGGCCATCCGTGAGCTGAAGGTGCGGATTTTGAGGATTGAGGGTCCGGTAAGCTTGTCTGCTAATGAGGCGGCCATGGGTGCTATCATTGTGTTGGAGAGTTGGGTGGAGAGGGTGTCGAGTGCGGATGGTGGTCCTTTAGGAGTTGGCGAGGGAGTGGAGTAGAGTTTGTGCATGCTGGCTGGAAGGGTTTTGGAGGGGAATGAAGTGCTGGGTAGGACCTTGGCGGATGTGAGAGCATCGTCTTCTGAACCGAAACCTCCGAGCTCGCGGGCTCCGAGGCCGAGGGTGGTGAGAATCGTTGCTCGTTGAGAGAGGGAGTAGTCTCCGTCGAAGAAAGTCCTGGAGTACCATTGACCCATCTTGAGAGGCAGTGCGATGAGAATGGCGATCATGCCTTGTGTCCTCATGTCCTGGAAATGTTCGATTTCGTACTTGTCTTGTAGACCTACAAGTAGGCCCGCTAACTCTTCGGCATGAGAAGAGACTTCCGTGCCAAAATTTGCTTTTCGTCGTATGAGTGGTGCTGCTGTTGATAAAGCTAGCTTCTGACGATCGTAATTGTCAGCATCTCGCAAGTAGGTGATCAGATCACGGATGTACACGGGAGCGGTTGGCTTATTGCGTGTGACCAGAGTAGCATCTTCGTCTGAGTCTTCAGCATCAGAATCGGGCTTTGCGTATGGTATCAACCCGTCATCATCTGATTCCTGCTCTTCCTCATCCTCGTCATCAATCTCTTCAATGGCAATAACCCTAGATCCCGTAGGTATAGATACTGGCTTGGATGCTGATTTCTGAGCTTGTGGCCTTGGGGTTTCTGATCCGTTCGTCAAAGATCCAACCCTTAACAGCTGAATGGATCCGACTGTATCTTTGACATTAACCAAACTCTTAAACCATTTGGCTTCTGGGGTTGCCATCTCATCAACTTTGAAGTCCATTCTCTTATCTCCTTTGTCGACGAGACTTGAGAGAGCTTCGCCCACGATCATCCCTAGAAAGCGAGCACGGGAGGATGACGCAGCGAGTCTATTTGAAACGACACCTAAATGGCTTCCTGACCGCATCATCATTGTCAGCCGTAGAGGCGCCGTTCGGTGAACATAGCCGGCTGCCAGCAAAAGAACCTGAGCATGAACTGGAATTGATTAACAATCAGAAGCCGGCAAGACATCATTGATCATACCTTCTTGCTGCAGTGTAGGGGTATGTTTAATGTACAATTTGTCACCAAATTGTTGGAGACATTTGTCCAGTACTGACTCTATATCAGACTTGCTGGCAGCTATAGCGACCACAGCAGCACGGCGAACAGCAATTCCTTCCCCAACTCCAGCTCCAGAGGAACTAGTTAACCAGCAGATCAAATGAACTTTCCTAGCCTCTGAGTTGGCAATTAGCAGAGTAGGTAGTCCAGCAGCAGCAGAGACAACGCTAGCATCTGATCGCCACCACGTGGAATTGTCCTCAGTAGAAATGGAAGCTGAAAGGTACTCTGTTGAGAGGAGTTTAAGGATTATGTAAAGTACATTCCGTTGCTCGATAGTTGAAAGCCTTCCTAGAAGCTTTGTGAAGTGCTCCTGGTACTTTGCATCCCTAAGTACTAATGATACCAGCAGTTCTTTGACGATATTCTCTAAAGATTTGTCAGTAATGCATCTTGCCAATATCTGGGTAATCATACCAGAATGCCCCAGACGTAGTGACTTGCTGAGCAGTTCACCACAATTGCTCCATCCGTTTTCAGACTCGAAGGACAATGTCATGGTCCAATACGAAATGTTCTGAGCAAGCCAAAGTCCGTATTGCCTGCCATCCCCAATCCAGTGTCTTTCCTGGAGGCTCTTGCTTAAGTCATTGATAACATCTTCGACCTCAGCAGCCATGCCCAAAATCTTTCCCCCGCCTACTGCGCTTAGAAGCTCGTTCCATACAGCCTTTTGTTTTACAGCCGTGTCACAGGTTTTGCAGATTTGTGCCCAGAACTTAGAGGCAGTCTTAGCACCTTGTAGAAGAGCTTGTAATACTTGAAGAAGTGCTGCTAAAGTGTTTTGGACATTGTGTCCGCCTATCTCCTTTTTGCTTGCTTTGGCTTCTTGTACTTGCTGCTTAAGACGTAACAAAATTGCATTGAGACCAGTGACACTCCGAAGACACGATAAAAGAAGTTCTAGTTCTGAGGAAACTTTGTATTTCCCTCTGCCTACAGACTCCAAGCTCTTGACCTTGCGCGGCTCATAGAGAATATTCCAGTAACTGGGGATAATGTCTGAGACCAAAGTGTGGACTATCTGCGCAGCGAGTGGACTTGGGGAGGTAATATCAAACCCATCCGCATTCTGACCCAGATACTTCAGCGTCGATATTAGCGTTGCATAGTCAGGCTCGCTCCGCAGTATCTCCAAAGCCTCAGCTGGCGTTGCCGCATGAGAAGGAGCATTCGAAACCGGTTTGAGGACTTCGACTAGGGCGTCATTTGGCTCTTGCTCTTGTCTTCTGTAAGAAGTACTCACAGGAATGAGTAAGCTCTCCATGCCTACATCAGAACAATATCCTAAGAGTTTAGGTGGTGCAGTACCTTAGGACCTTACCTAGGTATGACCAAGATGAGGCGGGATGATTTGTGAGGCACTAGCGTTATGCAGGTGGATAACGATAAGGCTGCCTGGACTTTGAACTTTGACCCCCCTTCTTTAACTTTTCATATGTTGTTGTATGCCGTCCTGTGAAAATGTCCCAACCGGTCATGGTATCCGGCACAACACATGCACCTTTGTCAACGATGGCGGCGCGATGGTATGTTTGCGATGTTTGGCTTCAACTTCAGAATCCGAGCTGACCTTTCCTAGGCAATACTTAGACAATGTCCGGAGGCACACTGGACCCTTCACAGACCCAGACATGTTCGATACGAGCGACGCAGCTGCTACGAAGATGGAGCAGATGAATATATTGTTAGTATGAAGCTCTACTCTCGATGCGACTGTGCTTACCTTTGGATTAGAGTTATGTTAGTCGCCTGGCAGCAATGGGAAGAGACTACACCTACTAACTGGAGGTAGTGGCGCAGGAGGTCTTGGTTGTGAGATCCTGAAGAACTTGGCTCTCTCTGGCTTCAAGAAGATACATGTCATTGATATGGGTCAGTGCAACTACCTCCATTTTATGCGAAACTGCCCACTCAGATTGATAGATACCATCGATGTCTCGAACCTCAATCGACAATTCCTTTTCCGCCAAAGCGATGTCGGCAAGTCAAAAGCTGAAGTTGCAGCCAGGTTTGTGGAGAAGAGGGTCAAGGGCGTCTCGATCACGCCGCATAATTGCAAGATTCAGGATATGGATGAAGCTTTTTATATGCAATTTACCCTCGTTATTTGTGGATTGGACAGCATCGAAGCCCGAAGATGGATCAACTCTACCCTTGTTGACCTTGTCGACTTGGAAAACGTAGACAGCCTCAAACCATTGATTGATGGAGGTACTGAAGGTACGTATTCAGCTTTGAGATGATTGGAGACCTATAGCTGAGCATGAAATAGGGTTCAAGGGCCAATCTCGAGTCATATACCCTACCTTGACATCCTGCATTGAATGTCAGCTAGATATGCATGCACCACGTGCAGCTGTTCCTCTGTGCACGCTTGCAACTATTCCTCGACAACCGGAACATTGTATCGAGTGGGCACATATCATGGCTTGGGAACAAGAGAAGCCCTTCCCAAAGCTGGACAACGACGACCCGGAGCATATCACCTGGTTGTATAAAAAGGCTTTAGCTCGAGCCTCGGAGTTCAACATTCCCGGGGTCACCTATTCTCTGACGCAAGGTGTTGTTAAGAACATCATTCCCGCTATTGCCTCAACAAATGCCATCATTGCAGCGAGTTGCTGTAATGAGGCCTTCAAGATCGCCACTAATGCTAATCCGTCATTGGGCTCAGAAGAGAATTACATGATGTACAGTGGGAACGATAGCATCTACACTTACACTTTCAAGCATGAGAAGAAAGATGACTGCCCTGTATGCGGGAACCTCGCAAAGAACCTGGATGTCGATCCCAACTTGACCTTGCAGGAATTCATCGACTCATTGGCTGCAAGGCCAGAAGCACAGCTAAAGAAGCCATCTGTCAGGGCGGAAGGACGAACTCTCTACATGCAAAGTCCGGAAAGCTTGAGATTGCAAACTGCACCGAATTTAGAAAAGAAACTGGGAGATTTGGTTGGTAACGGGGACGAGATAGGTGTTACTGACCCCTCCCTGGGAAGAGTTGACTTCAAGTACAAGCTGAATTTCACGAGCGACTTTGCATCCAAGGCGACGACCAACGGTCATGCAAAGTAAAGCCCTAGGGAAGCTGGTATCTGACTGGTAACTGAGCGAAATTAACGATCACGATGAATAATGGCATAGCAGGTGATCATGTATCATGGATTGGCTTGCATATGATTTCATGAATTACGAAAATGTCCATTTCTGAACTTCATAGAGGAATAAGCTCTTGATAGTTATCAAGAAAGCCATCCAACGCCTGACCCTGAACTCCTACAATGCTCGTGTCCCATTTTTATCGTACCATATTTGACAGATTTTCCTTCAATGCTAGGCATTTCCTCCTCAAGACTTGAATCGACTCAATGAAGAGCTCCTCACTGTCGAATTGTCCTAAACTCTCAATCGAAAAGATAAAGTGGTCCCTGACTCTTCCTAGCTTGACCTTGCCCTCAAATTCCGCATGCCGCAAGCACTCTCTGCTAACTGTGTCCTTCATTGGATTCTTCACGACTGCCTTGTTTTCCCCGTCGTGGCCCTCATATCCACTTCCTTTCTTCGCAGCCTCCGCCTTGGTTACAGGCTCAAGCTCGATCACACCTTTCGGGAAGCATCTGGCGAACTTCAGGGCATCCTTCCCAATTATTGGCTTCAAAATCTGGATCGAAGGCAACAATCGGTATGAAGCAGTGGCGACCGGTGAGAACTTGGCATGATCACTTCCAACACCCATGACAGCATGCATCACCACATCTATACACTGGCCCGGCCTCAGTTTTGCAATCAGAATATCGGGATTCGTAGGTTGAATCGCATCATCCCCAACAAAATATTTCGCCTGCTCGCCGTAAGGCTTGAAAACGATATCCTTGGCATAAACATGTGCGTTGTGATATGCCTTCGCTGGATCCGTTTCTCCTCTGGCTGCTTGCTCATTGCGGGTGCATTCCACTTTCAGTTCCAAGACGATCGTATCAAAGTCGACTCCCTTTACTTCCTCGTTAGATCCATCCTCAGGCTTATGAAAAGGTCTCATGAAAGTTCGTAGGCCTTCCTTGCTGCCCTTGAATGGAATGAGTCCAAGTCGCTGTGCCAGAACTTCGTCTTGAACTATGGAGGTATTGTTATTCACAAAAACGTATTCGATAGCCAGAGACCAGATCTCGGACAGGAGAATGCGCCTGAAGGCATTTGCGACAGAGGCATCTATGCCAATAAGGGAGAAGGAGGATTCTAGAGGATCGTTTTGGTAGAATTGGACTTGGAAATTTTCTTTGAATTTGACTGGATCCCAGGAATTATCTTCTCCGGGATAATGACTAAGAAGACGCGTCAATTATCAACTTCACAAGTAAAATAAAAGTTCTCAAAGATATGTTGTCGTTTCTATAGGGGGGGAATAGCATAAAAGAATCCATCGCGAACTGTACTTACCCAGGATAGTCTGTAGAGGTAACATCTGTAACAGTTTCTGCATTGACGCCGACTAGCTAAATTGAAGATTAGAAGATATTTGATAAATGAGAATATTTGACATACTCGTCGACGGTTCAACTCCTCTTGCGAGGGCTGATAAGGTGCCATTTTCTCTTGGTGTTCGTGTTCGTGTTCGCGGGGTCGTACTTGGTCGCGAAAAATTATCAGAAATTCATACCCCTGTCGATTAAGCTGCACTAGCTCGAAAGCTTATTCTATCGTGGAGGTCATCAATCGGAGCAGAATAGACCTCAGTCGTCCAGGACCAATCTCCCCTCCACGCCTCAATTGTCGAAGCTTGAGGTTTGGTCACAATAATCAAACCTATCTCGTTCTCTCAATACAATGGCAGCGTCTCTTACCCGGCTGGCCGGCCGCAATGCCAAACGCCTCTGCCTGCGACCCGCCCTCCCCAAAGCCTTCTCGCCACGAGCTTCAGGACGAGCTTTTTCTGCTGTCCCCTCGAGACAGTATGCAGAGCCATATGCTGGGACCAGACTTGTACCTACCGATGAGGACTTCGCCCACCCTACCAAGCCCGAAGACCCTCAGCACCTAAATGTAACGCCCGATCCGAATCTAGACGGAGAGTCGGTTGAGAACAGGAAGATCAGACACTACACTGTCAACTTTGGTCCCCAGCATCCTGCTGCTCACGGTGTATTGCGACTGATCCTAGAGCTTAATGGAGAGGAAATCGTGAGATCAGATCCTCATGTGGGACTGCTGCATCGTGGAACTGAGAAGTTGATTGAGTACAAGACATATCTCCAGGCATTGCCATACTTCGACCGGTTGGATTACGTCTCTATGATGACTAACGAGCAATGCTTCTCACTGGCGGTGGAAAAGCTCTTGAACATTGAGATTCCGGAGCGTGCAAAGTGGATTAGGACGCTGTTTGGTGAAATCACAAGAGTCTTGAATCATCTCATGTCTGTCTTGTCTCACGCTATGGATGTTGGTGCACTTACACCTTTCTTATGGGGCTTTGAGGAACGTGAGAAGCTTATGGTAGGTAATTATGTTTGTATTTGCTATAAAAAACGCTAAGACCATCGCAGGAATTCTATGAGAGAGTTTCGGGAGCGCGGCTGCACGCCGCATACGTTCGTCCCGGTGGTGTGCATCAAGATCTCCCCGTTGGTCTCCTCGATGATATCTATCAATGGGCAACCCAGTTTGGCGACCGTATTGATGAGACAGAGGAGCTGCTAACTGACAATCGGATCTGGATCGGTAGGACGAAGGGCATCGGTGTCGTCTCGGCTGCTGATGCTCTGAATTATTCATTTACTGGAGTCATGCTTCGTGGCTCCGGTGTTCCGTGGGATGTGAGGAAGAGCCAGCCGTATGATGCATATGGCGAGGTTGACTTTGATGTTCCAGTCGGCGTGAACGGTGACTGTTATGACCGGTACTTATGTCGGATGGAGGAGTTTAGGCAGTCGCTTCGTATCATCCACCAATGCCTGAACAAGATGCCAGCAGGACCGATTCGAGTGGAAGATTATAAGATCTCCCCGCCTCCCCGTGCTGCAATGAAGGAAAATATGGAGGCCCTCATCCACCACTTCTTACTTTTCACCAAGGGATATACCGTGCCACCTGGAGAGACTTATTCAGCAATCGAGGCTCCAAAGGGAGAGATGGGTGTCTTCGTTGTCAGTGATGGAAGTGAGAGGCCGTACCGATGCAAGATTCGTGCTCCAGGATTTGCTCATCTCGGAGGCTTTGATCAGATATCGCGAGGACATCTGCTTGCTGATGCTGTGGCCATTATCGGAACGATGGACTTGGGTAAGTGTTCGATAAAATCCGAGTTGTGATGATTGTGGCTAACCAAGTTGCAGTGTTTGGTGAGGTCGATCGGTGAAAATCACCAGGAGTGGAGAGTTGATGTTGTACATTGGTCACACAAACGGCGCATCTTCTTTTGTTTGTACAAAGTCTTCGTGGCTGAGTTAGCAATGCCAGCACACACATCTAAACTCCCTTGGTTTTATTCGTTACTTACCCATGCCCAACTACTTTGACACAGTCTGTGCCATTTCACTGCTAACCACAACCGGACCTGAAGATACTTCGTGATGCTCGAACTCCTCAGCAACTGGAATCTCCGCAAACTCTGCGACCTCGTCCACTTCCGCAAGGACCATTGTTGGGGAGCTGGAGTATTCATTGTGATCATTTGGCTCAGAAAATGCCTTCTGCCAGGTTCTTGGGGACCTATCGACGAACGTCAATGGGGAAGGGAGGGGAGGCAATGCTGGTAGTGTCGGCAAAGTTGGGGTCTCCTCGGGGTACCACCTCATGCCTGATCCAGGCTGGCCAATTCTCATCTGGCCTTCCCAAAGTTGTTCTTGGTGGACATAGCCACCATCGGGGAAGCCATAGCCCTTTTCGACGTGTGCAAGTGCACTCCCTGCTTGCTTGCTTGCCCCTACATAGTATCCGACATACTCGTAGGCAGCAAGTTTAGCATCAGTCGACCAAGTCTGGCGCTGCTGTTGCTGGCCAGGCCCACCACCCATTCCGTTATATTGGCTGACTCGAGGGTCCTCAGCAGCTTGCCGGGCATGAAATCCACTCCCATCACCCTCACCGGCAGAGGAGATTTCACGATCAAGGCCATGTGTATGTTCACCATGAGCAAGCTCTCTATTCTTTCCCTTCCCCTTTCCACCTCGAGGTCTCATTCGTCGTTCACGTTCCTCGGCATCAAAGATAACCTCACACTCGCAGACTCCTTCTCGATGCATCTGGCGGTGTGCTTCTTCCTCTTTCAGTACTTTCTTGTTCCAGAGAACACGTGCACAAGCGTGGCAATTCTCATTCGTGAAGATAGGTCGCTCAGCGGGAAGCTTGCAGGGGGGGTAGATTGGGTTCGACTCTGTTAGGGGGCATTGTCGGAGGTATGGGATTGAACAGTGGCCACAATTGTAGCCAAGGAATTCCTTGACACACATCTTGATCGTTGGGAAGTATTACCAGGTGTCGATCGGATAGTTCTAATCGGCGAGTGGTTAGTAAATACCTCTCTCCTCCAAGTATTGCACGGAATGCTTTCACTTACCTGATGATTGCTGTTTGGGTAGCAACTATGCTTTGCAAGTGTTCAATGGGACTTCTCACTACAACAATCAGCTACATTATAACATTTGAGTTGACAGAAAAGCCCGTACCGCAAAACCTTACCAAGACTTCGTTCAGTAATTTTTTTGGTTGGATGATTCGCGGATCTTCTGCATGCGCCGCAGACCTTTTGGTTAAATGGTGAACCTCTTGGATGAGTGGCGGGTTTTTGTGTATATGAGACTTTGTAAAGACACTATGTGCTCTTTTGATATCCGTAAAGTGTTTAAAGGTGATGCGCAACCGTAGACTTGCACTGCAATGACGAAAGATCTTTGGGATTGTGTCTGCTGTTGCGCATTGAATACGCTAGCGAGTTGTGTATGCTATTATCTCCACTGTTTCTGACAATAGCGTCCGCGGGTGCAATATCCGTTTGGTTAAGGCTATATGTGATGTTAGTTGATGAGTTCGCTTTGCAAGAACTGTCTGCTTTGCATTACGCACTCTAAAGAAGGCAAAGAATCTTGCTATTGTTGTGGGTATGTTGTAAAGGCAAGCTGAAGATGGTCTCGGTCAAGAAGACTTGGAAATGGCCGCCTCAAAGCAGTCGGAGGATGCTGGAATCGCAATGATAAGGATTCTGTGTTAGAAAGGCAAACCGAAGTCGGCGCCAGTTGAGATGGCTTGGAAATAGTGCATCAAAGTTGTCGAAGGATGTTGGGATTGTGATAATAAGTATATTGCAAAGGCGAACCACAATCGGCGCACTTTAAGATAGCTTGTAAATGGTATCTTCAAGTGGTCAAAGGATGTGAATGATGCAGCTGTGGTAATAAGCCTGTTTTGAAGGCGAACCACAACTTGCGCACTTTGAAAGAGCTCGTCAATAAGAATAAGAATGATTTGCTTGGAATAAAAATATTAAGAGGAGTAAGATGGACAGTCTCCAATGAAGATAGTTGGCTTGAATATCTGTGCAGGATGTGTTGGTAGTAGTTGTTGGTGTTGTTGGTGTTGCGAAAAGAAAGAATTGAGAGCTCAAAGCACTCTTAAGTACCTAACCCCTTGGGCAAGGCTGTGGATAAGACCGTTAACAAGAGTGAATCCGTCGCTTGAGATGTTGAAAATGCCGTCAGTAACGATGAGTAGTTTGTTCAAGTTGCCAGGCCCGGCTTATGAAGATTGTCTCAGGTGTCCTTGAGCTGGGTGGGAATGGGTGTCGATGTTGTGGATGTTGAAGGTAGAGGTCGATGAAATATGTTGTGGTTGAAAGGAGGAGGAGGAGGAGGAGAAGGAGGAGAAGCTGAGTGGGCTTTAAGTAGCCAGGTTTATTGCCTACGGCGTTGGAATCGGCATGTTAGTAGATGATGATGGTCAGAGAAGGAGCGAACATTCGCTAAAGTAGGGGCTGATGATGGTCGCGAAGCGGAAAGAACAAACATCTGTTAAACTAGGGGGTGATGATGGTTTGGGAAGGGGAAGGGAATAAAGTCTTAGTAATAAATGGGGGAGTAATTTAGTAGTTCTCTCTCTCTCAGTGTCTGGCATCAAATCTAGACAATTTGTAGATGAGAGATTGTACTAGAGGCGTAGACAATTCAAGACTTGAACAGACTTACCTCTCTTTGGTAATATTAAATATTTTTTGTTAGAAAGGATATTGTGGAAATTGCTGGTTAATGCCTATTGTATGTCAAAGTAGGACCTTAAGGCAAAGTTTGAGGGCAGATTTCCGAGTCAATTATTCTAATCAATAAGAGAGATAATGTCAAAGCATTAGTCGAGTTGGTGGATGGCGGAAGCAATGCAACGCTTAAATAGAGCAGTTTGCTAAGTATGGGGGTGATTAGACAATACAGATGAGTAGCTTGCCTACAGCTGGCTCTATATATGTATCTTTCAAAGTGACCGTGAATCAACACTCAATTGAGGTTTGATTAACTTTCGTTCCGATTGCGGAACGAGAGACGGGTAGAAAGTGTGATTCACTAATGTTGAACCTACTCAAATGTTGTTCCGTTGTAGCACATCATACTGTTATTTGTCGTGCTTTTATTCAACAGTTTATGTCATCGTGCCTGAACTTGTTTGTCTATTGCCGTATGTGAAACGTAGCTTCGCACCCTGTTCCCCCAACCTAGAAGTCATGACTCCACGCTTGAACTTTGCTTGTGCAATGAACAGTCATATATGCAGAACATTTGCTTGCAAAACAAAATACTTTGCTGATTCTTCGAGACAAAATAGTGCATAAAGGCGGTATACCTGAGAGCTTGAGGAACCTTAAGTTCACGTCATGACATGGGTTGCATACTAGAACTCTTAGTTTGAGATTATGCGTAGGATGAGGACAATCGCAACTCCTTTTGACGATCTCCAAGGTTCGTCGCTTTCGTGAGTCACAAGCAGTTCTGAAGCTGGCCTTTGCGGCCTCCTTCGTCCAACTTACTGCAATTTTCTACTGTATGCTTTGGCTGGCTTGAGCATACTTGGAAAGGGTTATATAGCCTCTGCTACGTTGTGAAAGAAGGGTATTCCTTTTACATCGCCATACTCATATAACTAAATACATACACTCTATCAAGGTGACTCAAGTCAAGCCAGGCAAGTTGCTATTCACTATAGGCGGCCGAGGCGAGTTGACATACTATATCTACTACAAGGCTTTCAGCTACACCATAAAAGCAGTCTAGACTGCTGCAAGCACAAATACAAACAACATGGCTTTCCAGTACAGGTTCTACCACGCTTGTGGTCACTTCGGCCTAGGGCCTATCTTGCACAACACTTCTTCAGAGGCTGAGCCCTTACACGCAAATAACAAAACGAGGACGATTCAAATAGCCCTCAAATGCGACTGTCCCTTCTGTACTGCTCTTCCACTAGACATCAGAGATGGAGAAGGGGTTCTCGGCATTCTGTCCTCATCTACAACTTCTCCGTTCCCAAATAAATGGCACATCATCCGCGCATGTTCATATGACGACATCAAACCTGAAGATTGGTCTCTAGCACACCAACCTAGTGGAATATACAGACACATGGCATGGATACCCCAGCCTTGCGGAGCAGTGCAGATCATTGGAGGAGTCGAGGAGGTGACGAGGAATGGGCGTGTAGAGCACGGGGTTACGACACTTGTCTCGTGCTCTTGGAGGCAGCAAAGCGGACAGCTGTTCAGAAGTCGATTTGCAGGACTGATGTCACAGATGGATGCTGCTCTGTTATCTGGTCAGCATGCTGGCAGATAGCTGAATATCGACTTGCGGTGCTTTCTTTTGGTGGTGGTGCGTTGCTTATGAGCCTGGGTCCTTGTTTTTTTTAGCATCCTTTTTGGGCTGTAAAGTACCAAAACCACCCAGTCCACTTAAGATCCTCTAAAGAACCACGAAATATTATTACTTATACTTCGTTTTTATAATTATAAAGAAAGTACAGCATATTGCTCGAACATTGATTCAAGAAATTGTATGAGAATCCGAAAGTTTAAGGTCTCTTACAGGGTCCTTTTAGGGTGTAAATGTCCCTGAAAAGCACAGACTTCTGGTTATAGGCTCATTATCTGGGATTCTGGAGCAAGGAAGCTTGGATGGACTGATATAATAGAAATAATCTTGAGGTCCAAAAAAGAACAACTGACATTTCGTATGCATACAACGTCGACCAGAAACAGTGCGACGTGGCAGAAATGAATCCGCAGCTCAGTTGCAACATCTTCATTCATTGGTACAGAAGGAGATCGATTCTACCAGGCCCGATGAGGACCAGAAACTCTCTGACTAGACTACATATGCACAAATCCCTTACTCTTCTGAAGCCGCAGCACCCGTAATGATCTCAACCAATTCACCAGTAATGACTGCTTGACGAGTTCGATTGAACAGGATCTGGTACTTCGTGATCATATCTCCGGCGTTCTTCGAAGCGTTCTACAGAGAGTTAGTAAAAACAAGGAAGCAATCTATATGATCAATGATAAACATACATCCATTGCATTGCGGCGGGCAGATTGCTCACAGGCATGTCCTTCAGCGAGAGCCCAGTAAAGTGAGTTGGACAAGGCGTATTCACGGAGATTGGTCAAGACCTCATCGTCAATTTCGAACGCAGAGAAGTTGGCTGTGCATGTCAGCCAAGTTCTATAATTTCTACTGACTGCACTTACGAGAGTTGGCAATAGCTTCTTCGGAGAAAGCCTCGATTGGGGTCGCCTCGTAACTGGTGGCATTGATAAACTTGTTGTAGACAATCTGGATCGAAGCATAGTCCGTAGGCAGGAGAGAGACTTGATCGGCAATTGCCTGAGCATCTGCAAAGGTAGGAATATCCTTTCCAACGCCAGAGAAGTTTAGGACGATGTTCCTGCTGTTTGATCGACTCAACTGCGCCTTGCACTTCTCGCCCAATATAACAAGGTCGGCATCTGGCTTGTCAAGCAGCATTCTGCGGACACATTTGCTCAACCCAGAGTGGATACCACCACAAAGTCCTTTGTCAGAGCTTGCCACGATGATTAAAGTCTTCTTATTGTCCCCCTCAAGTGGTTTGGTCTCGGCCTGTTCGAAAACGGTATTGGAGGTCTGGCCATATTGTCGAGACTCGGTCATTGCACGTTGGGCTCGGTTCAATTTAGTCTGCTCATTGTCAATAAACGCATTCACCTTTTCAAAAAGATAGTACTCACCGAGGCGACGACTTTCATAGCTTTGTGATGGTAAATTAGTATCTGTTGATTTCTTTATGCGTGCTAGGAGATATTTCGAGAGTTTCGAGGAGATGGTAGAGGGGAATTAGGGCGCTCTCAGCGACTGGGAACACTCACTGTTTGTGATCTTCTCGATGTTGCGGATTGACTTGAGCCTTTGTTCAATTTCTCTCAATGCTGTAGGGACGTCAGATTAATCTTTTGATGACCTGGGGAGCTTCTAAAGCTTACTGGCATATGTCCTGGGAGCATTTTGGCTGGACACTGCAGCTCCAGCCCTCAACGCTGGTCTGGTAGCTCTTGAAAGCATCTTGGTCGACAAAGGGAACAGAATCGAGCCTTTGAAAAGCGAGACTCAAGTTACCACGAGTTGTGTCGAGGTTCAATTGGGCGTCAATGGGGTGTTGATGGCTTTGCCGGACAACCTCAAAACTCGTCGGAAGCTGGAGCGCTAGACGCTAGTCTCGTTTAGGAGAAATTTCTCTACTAGAGACAGCCTGCCTCGAACCTATTTCTTTCTCTTTGTATGCCACGACGCCTGCTCCCACTTTTCAGGCAAAAACTCGAATTATCGCGGCCTACATTCACTGGTATTCATATTTCATTACTTCTGGGCCTTAAGGGCCCTTCGAGACGCGTCGACACGTGGGCACTTCGACGTCTCAGCTCACAACCTCGAATCTACCCAAAATCCTCAGCTTCAACACTGCCACCAATCTCGATCATGGCGTCGGACTCTTCGGACGATGATATGCCTTTGGCTAGAAGTAATGGCCGAGGTGAGTTCCTCTCTACCTCAGCCTCGCGCTCTCCCTTGAGCGCAACCCGAGAATTACCTCCGGTCAAGTTTGACGCGCTGGAATTCACATTTTTCGACCTCATCATCATACTGCCTGGATATCAAGCTTACATTTCGCTCAATAGTCTCCGAATCTCACATCTCGAAGGCAACAGACAGAAAGATGGATCAGGCTGGTGGATCAAAATCAAAGCTTCCAGCCGGCATTAGTATTCGCAATGGCCCAGTTGTAGAGGACAAGATGGACGTGGATGTCGATGAGCCTACGACAAACGGTCATGCGAAGCGCAAATCTCGCGCAAGTACCTCGAAAACTGTCAAATACAACGATGACACTGATGAAAGTGATGATGAGCCTCTAGCGAAGAGGCAAAGAACTTCCCAGAAGCAGATGCCCGTGGATTCTGATTCTGATGACGAACCCCTCGCAGCGAAGAAGACTTCAGTGAAACTTCCTCCGAGGGCTAGTGAAACTGCAATCGGCCAGGACTCTTCTGACGATGACGACGAACCTTTGACGTCCAAACTTGCAAAGGAAAAAGCTTCCATCGAGAAGAAGGCAGAGAAGGAAGCCAAAGCTATTCGTGCTAAGGAAAATAAGACCAAGAAGGCAGCTCCAAAGAAGGTCAAGAAGGAGGAGTCCGAAAGTGAGGACGAAGTGAAGCCAAAGGCCAAGCGAAAATCAAACGGTACGAGTACGAAGAAGACCAACGGCGTGAAGAAGGAGGAGTCCGATTCAGACGCACCGCTAGCTAAGAAGGCGTCGGCCAAGAAGGCCAACGGCAAAGTGAAGATAGAAACTGCTTCTCCAGCCAAGAAAGCTAAAGGCAAGAAGGAGGCTAGTGTTGAAGAGGAAGATGAAGTCTATCGATGGTGGGATGCGCCAAAGAAAGAAGATGACAGCGTCAAATGGGAAACCCTGCAGCACAATGGAGTTGTCTTTCCGCCAGAGTACGAGCCACTGCCCAAGAATGTCAAGCTCCTCTACGATGAAATCCCCTTAACTTTATCTATCGAAGCAGAAGAGATCGCTGGGTTTTTTGGCGCTATGTTGAATTCCACTCTGAACGTTGAGAATCCTACTTTCCAGAAGAATTTCTTTGAGGATTTCACGGCCGAGGTGAAGAAAACTGGTGGTGCTAGAGATCCTGAAGGGAACAAGGTCGCCATCAAGGAATTCTCCAAGCTCGATTTTAAGCCAATCTTCGCATACTACGATGGCAAGAGCCAGGAGCGCAAAGCTCGGTCTTCTGCCGAGAAGAAGGCAGACAAAGCCCAGAAGGACGCAGTCGAGGCACCTTATACTACCTGCCTTTGGGATGGCCGGAAGGAGCAGGTCGGTAACTTTCGAGTCGAACCACCTGGATTGTTCCGAGGTCGTGGTGCCCATCCAAAGACTGGCAAAGTCAAGCGAAGAGTCACCCCTGAGCAGATTACAATCAATATTGGCAAGGAAGCGACAGTTCCAACTCCCCCAGAAGGCCACAAATGGAAAGCTGTGCAGCATGATAACAAAGCTACATGGCTCGCAATGTGGCAAGAAAACATCAATGGCGCATACAAATATGTCATGCTTGCAGCAAAGAGCAGCATCAAGGGCCAGAGTGACTATAAGAAATTCGAGAAGGCCAGAGAATTGAAGAAGCACATTGACCGCATCCGAAAAGACTACGAGCGAGATCTCCGCGCTGAACTGATGGCTGATCGTCAGCGAGCTACGGCTGTATACTTGATCGACAAGTTCGCTTTGCGTGCCGGGAATGAGAAGGATGCCGAGAATGAAGCAGAAACCGTCGGCTGCTGCTCTCTTAAGTACGAGCACGTCACACTCAAACCCCCAAATACAGTGATCTTCGACTTCCTTGGAAAGGATAGCATCAGGTTCTATGATGAAGTGGTCGTTGATGAGCAGGTCTTCAAGAATTTGAAGATCTTCAAGAAGGGCCCCAAGAAGGAGGGTGATGATATCTTTGATCGTCTCAATGTAAGTGCACCAACTTCCGTGTTACAACGCCTTCTAATAGCTCTAGACTACGCAACTCAACAAGCACTTGACAAACTACATGCCCGGTCTTAGTGCTAAGGTTTTCCGTACCTACAATGCTTCATTCACGATGTCGACCCTTCTGAAGGAGCTGCAGAACACAAACATATCTATGCAGGAAAAAGTCAAACTTTACAATGACTGCAATAGGAAGGTTGCTATTCTTTGCAACCACAAGCGTACTGTCGGTGCTAGTCATGAAGCAGCGATGGAGAAGATGACTGATAGAGCAAGTATCCGGCAAATGTACTCTAGCACATCTGCTAACATAATGTGCAGATCAAGGGTCTTCAATATCAACAATGGCGCATCAAGCAGATGATCCTCGACATTGACCCAAAGCAGAAAAAGAAGAAGGGCACTGAGTGGTTCGAGTTGGATGATGATCTCGATGAAGCTTGGATCCTCGAACATCAAGCTTTCCTTGTGAAACAAGAACGTGAGAAGATCGAGAAGAAGTTCAACAAGGAGAACGAAAAGCTTGTTGCTGAAGGCCAGAAGGAGATGAAAGCGAAGGAGCTCACCGAGAGGCTGAAAGTTGCGGACGATCTCGAGAAGAAATTCAGGAAGGAGAATAAGTCTAAGAAGGTTGAAGCGGATGGCAAAGGCCCGACGGTCGAGAAGTTCGAGGCCAACATCAAGAAGCTCGATGACCGCATTGCTACCATGAGGCTTCAAGCTGAAGACCGAGAGGGCAATAAGGAGGTTGCGCTCGGGACAAGTAAAATCGTAAGCACTTTTACCTATCGACTCCAATTTTGAACTATTGCTCACTATGTTTAGAACTATATCGACCCTCGTCTTACGGTCGTCTTTGCGAAGAAGTTCGAAGTTCCCATCGAGAAATTCTTCTCCAAGACACTCCGTGAGAAATTCACCTGGGCCATTGAGTCGATTGAGGACGACGATGATTGGGAATTCTGAACAACTAGCTCACTTAATATTTTCAGGTCTCTACCGTCGCTACTTCGACTTTGACTGGAAAAGGATTTACTCCAAGTCATTAGTGTTTAACCACATTCTTTTTTTAGGGTTGCCGTTGCATTTACACGGAGGAGCGTGGAGGCCAAAATCGCATCATTTAGCGTTCAGGATGATTCGACTTGGAGAGGGACCTGGTGGAGAATCGACAGGATAGGATCTCCCAGAACCATGAGATTTCAAGATGTTGGAACCTCGGTTGCTGCTGCCTGTCCACAGATGCCGATTCTTGGGGGAAGTTGCGCCGCTTCTATCTAGGTATCCTCCTACCTTCGCATCGCTTTCTAGAGCGAATCATGATAGTAAGATATGCCATGAATAGACGAACATAAGTAGTCGAGAAAAATAGAATTCATAAAACATCTAAATACATGTTGCCTTTGCTTGCAATTGTGACCCATGTTGCTTTATCATGTGATCTCGATTAAGCTTCTCAAGCTTGCCTCAACTGTGTTGAAGCTCTAGGTTCCCAATGGCTTGTTTGCTTTCACCAACAAGACATGCACTGTGGCATGATGAATCCAATGGCCCAAGCTCTGCGTTCACGCCAGCTTGGAGGATACATATGCAATAGCTGTTCCCGTCAATTGCGACGACAACGAAGAAGCTATACTTCCGGGGCGAAGACACGAGACATCTACGACGTTGTCTGCGTAGGTGGCGGTCCAGCGGGATTGAGTCTGCTTACTGCTCTACGTATACCTCCCTGCCATATCCCGCATTGTACATAACAAGACTAATAATATAAACAGGCTCCTCACCTGCAACTGCGAACCTCAAAGTCGCACTCGTCGAATCGCAGGACCTGAGCAAGACGCGCTCTTTCTCGCTCCCGCCAACCCAGTTCTCAAATAGATGTAGCTCTCTCACACCCTCGTCAGTCCGCTTTCTCGATAGTATTGGAGCCTGGAAGCATGTTCAGCGGGATAGGGTACAGGCGTATCAGGAAATGCAAGTATGGGATGGGGTTACGGGAGCTAGGATAGAATTTGATTGGCCGGCTGAGAAATCGGGGACTACAATTGCGTATATGAACGAGAATCTGAATCTCACATCCGGATTACTGAAGAGGATTGAGGAGCTAGAGGGTACGGATGTTCTGGATAAGCAACGAGTCGAGGACATTGTGTTAGGGGAAGAGAGTGACGATGTTGATTTGACCGGTTGGCCGGTCGTGAAGTTAAGTGGTGGGAAGGAATTGGCTGCTAGGTTGTTAGTTGGTGCCGATGGGGCGAACAGTCCTGTGAGGAGCTTTGCGGGGATTGGAAGTAGAGGATGGGATTATGAGAGGCATGGAGTGGTGGCGACATTGGAGTTGGAGAGCGGTGGATGGGGTGGGGAGGAGGTGAAAACTGCGTATCAAAGGTTCTTACCTACGGGACCAGTGGCTATGCTTCCATTACCAGGGAACTACTCCACGTTGGTTTGGTCGACGACGCCGGCATTCGCAACCCATCTCAAGACGCTGAGCGGGAAAGATTTCGTTGCCATGGTCAATGCGGCTTTCAGATTGTCGCCGGTGGATCTAGCATATTTGCATACGCAAGCTTCTGGGCAGGTGGACGAGGTTGCTTGGCGAACACAGCACACGAACTTTGATGTTGAAAAGATACCTCAGCAGGTCGTCGGGGTTCAGGAGGGGAGTGTAGCGTCATTTCCCCTGAAGCTACGGCATGCAGATACCTATATTGGTGAGCGAGTAGCTCTGGTTGGAGATGCCGCTCATACTATCCATCCTCTTGCTGGTCAGGGGCTGAACCAGGGACAAGGAGATGTCGAGAGTCTGGTAAAGACTATTGAATACGCGGTCACTCATGGGCAGGATATTGGTGTCCAGATGTCCTTGGAATCGTACAATGCGGAGAGGTATGCTTCGAACAACATGATGCTTGGTGTCTGCGACAAGATTCACAAGCTCTATGCCGTGGAAAGCGGACCTCTGGTACCATTGAGGAGTATTGGGCTGCGAGCCGTGAATGCTTTGAGCCCTCTGAAGCAGTTCTTCATGTCACAAGCCAGTGGCACTGGTGTGAAGATACTATAGAGCCAGAAAGAGCCATAGTAAGTGTAATATATTATGAGACGACATTTATAAGATGCGCATGAGCATTGATGATGCGAGAACGGAGAAAAGATTGCGCTCTCTGCTCTTGGATGATCGTGAGATGACTCGGTTTATGCACGGATATATTTGGCTCATGATCTCCCAGATCTCCATGTACGTCAATGCCGCCATTGAGGGGCACATCTGGAAGAATATCGACTCGATATTATTGAGTGATATTGCCAAAACTCAAGATACCTGGCACGCAATCTCTAACACATACACGGCAATCTGCAAGACATGAACGAGACTATCGAAAAGCGCTTGCCAAACAACTCGAGTGTATCTCGAGTGCGTACGTTCACGGGACATGCAAATTGCATGCACAAATGCATGAACGAGTGCAGATGATGATCAGAAAACACAAAACATCGGCGCTCGGAGCTGGCAGCGGCGGTAGTTGAGAAGGGAAGTCCCTTGGCCCCATGTTGGCCCTGGCCCCTGGCAGGAACGTGTGGCCCATGCGAGGAATCGAGGATGCATCTCCCGTCGACCTTCCTGTTGCAGTCCCGCCACTCACCAGATCCTTTTCTCCTCCAAGTTCCAACGCCTCTCCTTTCGCTCCTTTCGCTCCTTTCGCGCCTCTCCTGGAGCGGTTGGCCGAATGCAGAGAACTGTCTCAGCGCTCAGACGTGGGCAGCAGAAATTTCGTCAACGACGGCGAAACGAAGGACCCGAAACACTCTTGAGTCTTGATTCTTAAACATCGTGAGTCGTGGCAAGCTAGACGGACCGCCGTCCTCCGCTGTCGAGGACATCCCTTCGCGAGGCCTCGTCCAGTATACATACACACAACACCCGCCCTCTCACGTTGTGCATTCATAAAAACAGAACTATACATATGTTGAGGTGCAGAGGGGAGCACACCGACGTTCTCTCACGCCTGCTGTATCACTTCAACAGGTTATGCACGTTAGGCGTTTGGGGATCGGGAGCCCTACCACTCCCAGGCCATCGCAGGATTCGCAGCTCTTCGGACGAACTATGCTCGCTCACTCGACCGCTCTCGACCGCAGGCGCTCTGCAACCTCTTCACCCTCTTCACCCTCTCCACCTCAACCTCGGGCATTTCTTGACGGTGTGGAGAGCGGCAGCTGGGTGGTGGCATCGGCGCTGCGCACAGAGGTCCTCAGACGTTGAGCACGCACGAGAAGCGGTGCGTGCTGCCCTCGATTGACCACTGGAAGGGCGAAGGGCGACCAGGGAGCAGGCAAGCCACCACACTCATTGCCATCCCTCACCCCTGCATGGGCTGCAATGTTTCGTTTCTCTCCTCCAGATGGCCCAGCACTGCTGCACCTCACATCTGGCCGATCTTCGTGAGATTTTTCTGGGAGATGAGCTCTTGTCATGCTATCCAAGCGACCACGCCGTCACTGGAGGGGTCTTGCTCCCATGCAACGATGTGCATCCAGGGTGGGACTGTGAATGCACGCTCGAGTGAGCACTGCGCGCACTGAGGAGGCTGGACGGTGGAAGGTGAGAAGACGCTGGGACATTATTTGCTTCTTCTTTTCTTATAATCTCCTTCATGCATCCAGAAGCCTTTATGTTTCTGCTCTGTTTTCGATTTCGTGCCAACTGTCTATTTACCCGCGTGTGCTGTATAATTCGTTTTCATATCCAGCGCAGCAATGACAGTCCGTCGTCGTTCCTCCCAGTATTCTCTATTTCCCAATTGCTCGTCCCCTCCATTGCACAGCACTCCGAACGGGACATTTCCAAGTCGAAATTCATCAGTATCTTCTCGCTCATCTTGTTCCTCACGGAAGTCTGCAGATCTACCCTTGCGAGAGAGCCAGACCGCTACAAACGACGAGAATAACAATACCATTGGCTCTGCCGACAAACAACAATCGAAACAATCTGAGAAGATGGGGCGGCTAATACCTCTCAAACTCGAGGGTGCTCCTGTTACAAAGTCGAATACAAATTTGCCATCACCCACCTTCCTGTCGAAATCCTCATCAATTACTTCGTTTGTGCCACCGTCACCGTCACCATTGTCTCCAAAATCACAAAGAAGGTCACGGCCAGGACCCGTCACCGATTTGATTATATTGCCATATACTGAAGAGGAGTGGAAGAAAGTCATGGAGGAAGTCAAGAATTTGTACACGAAAGGACAATATAAGCACTGCTCGATGCGGTGCAAACAGATTCTGGATGGTATCAAGGATCCTGTGAGTACTTTCGCATGCTACCAATAACCTTATTTCTAACAATGCGTAGCACAAAGTACATCCTCTGTACTCGATTTACCTGTCCTTCTTTGCTGCGAGCTCTTTAGAGATGACGGCTAGCACACTCCACAACAATTCAAGCAATAAGCTTCCACTGTTCCAAGAATCGCTTTTCTTCTACAAAAAGGCTCAGTCCCGCGTCGAAAGCGTCTCCTTCCGCACTGGTGGGACTGGCCATCATTCAAACTCATCCATCACCTCCAGTGTCCGAACCTCAGTCGACTCTGTCTTCTCCTCCCCCGCAAATTCAGCCCGCTCATCCCTTGTGAGCTCGCCAACGGACGAGATCGTTCCCGTCCACAAACGTAGCATCTCGGCCTCCTCAAGCTTCTCCAGCGCCTCATCCAGTCGCAAGAAGAAGGTCTCATTCTCCATTGACCTCACCAACTCCACCTCCGTATCTTCAGACTCCGAACCAGAGCTCCCGCCCAATAATGCTGCAATCGAGTCTTCCCTCCTAGACTCCTTCCCAGCGCCACCCTCACAACCCGACCCCACGATCACAAGCACCAAAGACCTCCAAGTTCATACCAATCAAGAAACGCTCGCCATCTACTTACTCTCCCAATCCATTAATCGGTACAAAATCCATCTTCGAGATTTGTCTACGCAGTTGGACTATCATATAAAATCCATCCATGCACAAATCGGACAGTTGTCCTTAATACGGAAAGCAAAACGGAGTGTTCTGCCTACGCAATTTAGCGAGATGGAGGAGAGGAGTATTGGGATGGAAGGCGTGAGTCGAGAGGAAGTACTGAAGGTTGAGTTAGTGGAACGAATCAAGAGATTGAAGGAAATTGGGTGGAAGAGAGAGAGATTTAACGGCGAGAGGTATAGGTTGCTCTGTGAGAGGGCGTTGAGTGAGACTTGTGAGCGGGTTTAATGGATAGAATAGAACGAGAGGAGATTAGATGAGATGGTTTGTATGAGATATGACGAGATGAGGTTGAGATTGGTATGCTTGTATGTACGTATGTATGTTGGCGGATCATTTTTAACTAGCGTTTTCTTTCGACGTTATTACTCTAGGGTTTGGCATAATAGTGGTGTATGTATGGATGGGTGTTACGGCTGGCGGATGACCTTTTAGTATGATACCATATGATCACAATACACAATAAATAAGAACTTCATATCCATATCCGTGGTCTCCATTTCATCCTATCTACTCCAGTCCGGTCCAGTGTCCAGTCCGCCATTCTGCCAATTCAAGGCCACACTATGTTAAGAAGGCTAACTAACGCAAAAGCAACACAGCGCAGGCAGCCCTTTTCGGGTATCGACGTTTGCAACCAAAACACAACGCAAAAACAATTTATCTATCGCTCTGGAAGCTCTTGCGTTTTGCATTCTCGACAGCCTCCTTTTCCACCTGGAGCTGTTTCTCACTTTCTTTCATCTCTCTCACCTTCGCGAGAACCACCTCTCTGAAAATTGCACCTTTAGCGATTTTGCTGAGAGACTTCTTGCCACCAGGTCCACTGCCTGCTGTTGTGCTCGTCCCAAGTCCGGGAGATTGGCCAGCGCTGCTTGCTAGAGCAGCACCAGCAGCTGCTCTGGCGTCGGCTGGGACATCGGCTTGTCCAGGAGCATCGTCAGACTCGTCCTCCTGAATCTTGAGAGCCTCGATTCTGTTAGCGAGCTTAACGAGCTCGATACCACGACGAAGACGAGCTTTGGCCATGTAGGCTCTAATCTCGGGTAGCAAGTTGTGATCGGTTGCGTTCTCGCCGCTGAGCCATGGATGACGGAGAGCTTCCTATAATTGGGTCAGCGCATATAGACATTAGAGGTTTTCTTGGCATAACACACCTTGCTGCTGGACCTATCGTCTGCATTTGGTTGCAGAAGATGTCCAATGAAATCCTTTGCATCATCACTGACGTCCTTCCAGTACCTCTCATGGAAGATGACTCTTGCGTTGTTGCATTCTTCGATGAGATCTTGAAGGTTTTCACTGCGGAATGGAGAGTACCCGCAAAGAAGAGTGTAGGTGATGACGCCGAGGGACCACATATCTACAGGCTTTCCATGGCCTTTCTTGAGCATAACTTCAGGGGCGGCATAACCGAATGAGCCAGCCATTGTGGTAAGGACTTCGTCTTTTGAATCAAGCATCTTTGCAATGCCGAAATCGGCGAGGACGAGGTCAGAGTTAGAAGCAGAAGTAAGATAGAGGAGGTTTTCGGGTTTTAGATCTATATTATATTAGTCACGAGACAGAAGAGCAGTATACTTGAAATAACTCACCTCTATGAACGACGTTGTTGTCATGGAGGTAGTCAACAGCTTCTAGGACTTGTCGAATAGTTTGAGAGGCATCCTTCTCCGTGAATCTCCCCTGTTCGCAGATACGGTCGAACAGTTCTCCTCCAGTAGCAAGCTGAGTGACGATGTAATATTTGTCCTTGGCTTTGTTAGTCTTGTTCCACGAATATTCAGCTCCCAGCGCTTACTCGAGACTCGAACCAATCCACGAATTTAACGATATGTGGGTGCTTCATCCTCTGCAACATCTCGAGTTCATCGTAGACCATCTGCTCGTTTCCTTTGACATTCTTCTTAAGGATAATTTTCACCGCGACTTTCCCCGTAGGTCCATCAGCCTCTCTGACGATACCATATGTACCAGCACCCAGTGTTCGACCGAATCGATATTTGGCTCTGCAGCTTTTTTAGTTTCAGTAGTAAGGTCAAAGTCATATTACATACTTCTTATCATAGCTCTCTGGCTGGCCGTGCAGCTTGTTGAGCATATTAGAGACTGGAAGGGGAGCGAAAGCTATAGTCAGCAGACGTTCCATAGGGACTTTGAGGGAAAGAATGAAAACACTAAGCACTATGTAGTCATGGGGGAGATTTTGTCTGCTAACAATGGGCATTGAAAGCTCTAGGCTTAGAAGTATCACCAAGTGCGGGGTGTACTTACAGCTCATCGTGACTGCCAAATCTAGTCCTCGAGCTCAATTGCCGTTCGAGTAGGTAGTTCTGAGGTCCTTCAAGATCAAAGAAAAGACAATGTGGTTTATGCGCACACGAGTTCAGCTGTCTTTATTTGGAAGGGGGGTGCGCAATGTGTCGTTGGTGGGGCTGAGCTGGCGAGGGAATTGCTCAGAACTCGCTGTGAGCAACAGCCGTTGTAGGTCCGCAGTATGTTGATCTGGAGTGAGCGTCTGCTAAAGGAAAACGATACAGCGCTTGTCGTGTGGATAAATAAAAAGATCAGATCCTCGAAGGACTGTCTGAGGTCACTGGTCTGCCTTGCGATCCAGCAGCAGCAGTCAGCCGCAGCAGGAGGCAGGGCTAGAGGGGCCTGTGGCTGAGCACTTCAGGGGCTGCCATGGTGCAGATCAACACGTGAATCTCTCTTTTCTGTCGGCGAGCGGCCGACGACGCTTTGAACATTTAGCAAGTTGGGGAAAATAATAGCTGCATTAAGGTAATGGGACTCTAGAATAGACAATCATTTGAAACATGATACTTGAGAATTCTCCTTCTTGATCTGGACGCTGTGCATTCCGCATTAGAACATATCTGAAATGGTGCCTAACTTCCTTTAATCGATAAGGACTCGGCCGCATCTTAGCCTCCCCCTACAACCTTGAAAGTCCAACCCACCACGTCAACCTTCACAGTACATTCATATCAGGCACACCACGGATTCTCTCTTTCATTCAGCTGGTTGCTCATTCACTCGTGAGAGACTTTACCAGGTCTCCTGTTCCTGCTAAAGGACGATCACTACACTCCTGAACGGTACACCGGAGCATCAGGTAGGATGGCATTCGCAACGAAACGTCTGGGGAAGGAGCTCACAAAAGTATGTCCAAACGCTTTCGCAGATACTGAAGATATGTACTAACCGTTTTGTTCAGCTCCATGGCAGCTTACCACCTGGAATCGAGCTTGTGAGCGCGGAAGGCTTTGAAGAATGGCTCCTGGACATCAAAGTCCTCGACGCGAACCCACTCTACCTCAACCAGACATACCGATTAAAGTTCAAGTTCAGTCCTCAATATCCTATCGGTATGCAACCCTTAATGACCTCCTGTCTATGTGTCATGCGCATAATCATGACATCTACTTGCTTCTATTCCCACATTTACACTATGATCCTGAAACCTAAAACTCACTCCGTATAGAACCACCAGAAGTCACATTCGTAAACACGAAGGACCGTCCTATTCCTATGCACCCACACATCTATTCGAACGGAATCATTTGTCTCGATCTCTTGGGTTCGCAGGGGTGGACACCAATACAAAACGTAGAAAGCATATGCATGAGTCTACAAAGCATGTTGACAGGGAACACCAAAAACGAGAGACCCGAAGGAGATCAACAGTTTGTAGCAAACAACCGGAGACGGCCACGAGATATCGATTTCTATTACCATGATAACACGGTATGACGGTTTACAGTCCAAATAGGCATGCATGGGAGGAGGCTTTAGGGTCAGAAATGGCGTTAGGGTGGGCATACGATATGGCTGGAGATGTTTATAGTAGTTAGGCTGGCGCTTGAGAGGGTGGCATTATAGCATGGAGTTAAGGCTAGTTTCATAGCGAGTTTATTCTTGAAATTGGAGACTATCAGTGGATTTTCGAGAACGTGGAACATGGTCTAGCCTTAGTACGTGCCTTTTGGTTTTCGAGCTGGTATCGAAAAGAAGTATGAGTCATGTGAGGCACAACTCTCTGTTTCCTGAATCTGAAATTTGAATATCTGGTCGTCGAAGTCCTGTCGAATGGAAGTCTCTGCCTTACGAAGTTCGGTTAATATCCCTTAATGTTTCAGAATCTTATACACATAATAGTGGCGACGTCAAGCCCCACTATTAGTTGAACATCGATACTGGGTTTAAGAGTATGTCTAAGGACACCTGCATTCTCCTATTTTACATGTCCCTGGCACAGTACATATCTTGGTCTTGGTAATATCCCACTTAGAACTAAGTTATGTCGGGGGACGAAGACTCAACACCTGTACGCTGGTGTCCCCTACGAACCTGTAGCTCCTTTGAGAGCTTGGTCTGCTTGCAGATTGGATTGCAATAGTATCCCAGAGCTAAGATTGAGTCCCTTCGACG
>VXCB01000159.1:0-85500 GCA_009613015.1 Mollisiaceae sp. DMI_Dod_QoI
CTAAGAATCTCAAATATACTAGGGTTAGCTCGCTTAGAATCAATACCAGAATCGATAGTATTGATACCTTACGATTCTGGTATCAATACGGATCAATACCCCAAATCCGGTATTTTTGCCGAGCCTGATCTAATAGTTGTTCCGTCTTAGAGTTTGACCAATTATAATACAGCAGACCCACTAGACATAACGCGTCCTTGGATACGACGTGCAACGAAAAGTGCAGAAGGCATAACTCTACTTGCAAGCGACTCAAGTATACAAGAGCTCTACTTCAGTCTAACAAATTAAAGTTTGTAAGAACCGCTAAGCATCACGCGTCCTAGCTACGATGTGCAACGGAACTGTGAGTGAGTGTGCGGCTAAACATATTCGTCATTCACTTACTAGGACAAGAGACTCACCTTACTTCCAATTGAGTAATCATAATAATGAAAGACCCGCTAAGCGTAACGCGTCCTGGATACGACGTGCAACGAAACATCTTTAGCCATACACATTCACTTCGCTTCGACTAATCATAAATATGCACTAAGCACAACGCGTCCCGGGTGCGATGTGCAACAAAAGTGCGAATAAGCATGTAATTAGATATATTCGATATTCACCAAAACAAGGGCTCTGCTTCACTTCAGTTCGGCCAAGCGCAGGCATGAACACACTAAAACAACTTTATATTCCCTTCACTTCGATCAAGCAAAGGCATTACTTATATCTATGGTAGTTGCACGTTCATCAGCAAATGGTGAGCGAATATGGGACGGAGAAACATTCACAAGAGCCTTGATTATTTGACCAATTCATTCATCAAGAGCTGAGTAGGCAAGCCTTACTCTTGCGGCACTCTTCTTCACACAACTAACGACTTCCCTAGTTCTCACAGGACGCCAATTCATCGTAAATCAGTAATCGGCACTCACATGTACAAACAAACGCCCTTTACAAAAAGCTAGGTAGTTAACTACCACTTCAATGGTCCTCCCTTCCCAAAAAAAAATATAAATAGCCGCCCCATCCAATTCCAACTCCATAGCCGTGTCCATTGATGTACATATCTATATCCTTTTCCCTTACAGCGCAAAAGCAGCTAGCATAGCCACAACACTCATAACACCTACAGATTCGAGCCTCGAGCCAGCATTGCCTGTTGTGGATGCGGGTGCACTAGCGCTAGAAGAACCAGCAGCTGTTGAAGTAGCAGAGGAAGAAGGTTTTGAAGCCGAGTTGGAGTTGGAAGCGGTAGATGATGCTTTTGAAGAGGCGGTTGAAGTGACCGTAGAGGAAGAAGATGATTTCGCTATTGACGATGAGGCCGTTGACGATGCTGACCCAGATGCGGATGCGGCTTCCAGAGTGCAGATTTCTTGTGAAATACTTTGAACCTCTGAGACAAACTCGTTAGATATGGACTCAATAGATGAATGGTGGGAAGGAACTTACTCAAAGCATCGCTAGTCGAGCAGGTCCCAAGAATACAGGGTGTAGCTGACTGCGTAATAGTGTTCTTTTTGGTACCGCATATACAGGCGTAGTCAGTGATGCTACACCCGGCACTGGTGCTGGCATTTGTTAAGCAGGTAAGGCCGCATTGTGGTAACAGCGCCATTTCGCTCTGGATGGTTTGGGAGTAGGCGACTGAGGCCCAGACAAGGGCCGCGATTGAGTACTTCATCGTTTGCGGTGTCGATATAAAATTTGCTGAAAAACGAGTGTGAGGATTGGAAACAATGGACTTTTGTAGATTGAAGTTTCGGATAACACCTAGTGATAAGTTGATAACAGCTGAAAAGATGGGTGGGTGGGGGTAGGCTGGGATCTTATACGAAGTCAATGCTTTCAACGCCACGAGATCCCCGATCCATGGCCGACACTGGTCAGTGGCGGCACAAGAAAGCCTGGTTTGATAGTCTCCAGGGAAAACGAACCAGGCTTGATGCAGTGATTCTCATCTCCACCGACCCCTCGGGTGGTCATCCCGGAAGCTAATTCTCCTCAAGCCTGGGGTTCTTGGTGACGATCTCTGGGGAAGTGAACATAGCTCGTGCCAAGTGGCAATAGAACTGCAACGCTAGGAGAGCTTCAACCAATTGTGACAAATATTAGTCTACGGTTATGGCGCGGAAGGCTGCTAAGCAACAAGTTCCTCGGCCGTACCCGTTGGAGAACAGCATTGATTTTCTAGGTAAACAGCTGAGCAGCCAACACGGCCAATTTTCTTTTCATAGAATCGAAGGAGTGCATTCGTCCCAATCGGGAATTATTGAGTCTGCAGTTCGAGTGGCGACAAAAAAAGGGGTTCGGATGATGCCATGATGGCATTGTTGCCGAAGATTGAGCTGACAGCCCCTGAGAATTTATGGTTAAACCCAGTCCCAACCCCTGAGAATCCGAGTTTCCTAACCACAAATAGAATTAAGGTTGCTGGGTCTGGTTTTGTCTCATCCAGTCGTTGGATTTCGGGTAAAGCCACGGCCGCCCAAATGGCGCCTACCCCTGTTTTGGTGTATCCAATCTGCATGCCCGTGCCGAGGTGGAATTTGAAATGGACTCGACATAGCTGTTGATGGTGTAGAGGAGTTTAGCATAAATTCAACAGTTCCCACTTCTGGGTTGCTACTTGGAGAGTTTGTGGGGGTAACCAGATCAATCGGGTTAACACTTGGCTGTACCAGTCTTGGCCAGAGTTGAGTCTCTTAGAGGGCGGCACTTCCCGAGACATCCTTTTTGACCTGGACCGAGCTTTCGAGCCGATTGCAGGCTCGATCTTCGGCCGACGGCCAGATTCATCGAAAAGCGTTTGAGGTAGGTCGCACAGAAACAGTATATGCAAGGCTAGAGCGCATCAAGTCGACCCGGCAGAAACGGGATGGGAGACCGTTGAAGCATGTCACCAGGCTGATCAGCACCGAACAAGTGTTGGGAGATTGCCGATCTTACCTCCGTAGGTCTGCGGCCGCAGGTACGGCAAAGAGAGAATCACATAAAAAGGAGTGTGCAATGAGGCTTGCGTCTGAGGAGTAGATCTGTCAGTCCTTGAGTTCATTTTTTTGTTTCGCAACTGTCACCTTTCGAAATGGAATTAGAAGGAGTCTGAAGGGCGAAGAGAAGCAGCTTAGAGCCAGATTCGCTGGTAAACGACCGATAGCTCCTTAATCGATCCTGGGAATACTTCAAACGATTTCAGCACTCTCTTCTCCTGCTTGATGCAACATATTGAACAAGGTGAATCCGGCAATGAAATCTGACCTCGAAGTAGATGAGGACTTATGACTGTCAAGAAGTGGAGGCTGGGCCGTATTGCAGAGCAATCAGCAAGGAAACCTTTAGTAGCATATCGCAAAGCTCGGACATCTGCCCAGACTCTCACATCGAAGTTTCCTTATGCATTTTCCTTCCTTCCTTTTCCTCGTTCTCGGTTAGGTCTCGGGTCGGCACTAAGGTCCTTATTCCATCGGGTGCTGTCGCTTACGACTTTTGTTAGACCAATCAAATTGCCAAGCTGCCATTTTTGGACCCACTTGATCAGCCTCCTGTTGCTTTTGGACGCTAAAAGGCGTTTACAGCACTCGATGGTATAAGTTAAAATAAGCGATTCCTTTCAACTTATTCCATGATAGCTCAGTTGGCAGCTAACCTTATAGACATGTACCTTCCAATTGGTTGCTCTCGGTCTTAGAGTTTGCTTGAAATACGAACTGCTGGTCTATCATGAAATAGCCCCTTCAAAATCTGTACAAGCTACGGGTTTCCATAAGTTGTCAGCTTGCTGGCAACTTTGAGTTTTGTTTATTTTTTTGTTCACTATTTTTGAGAAATGCTTGACGGAAACATAATGAAAGTTTCTTCGAACGACAAAGATTAGCCAGCTCGGTCTTGATTTGATATGAGCGCTTAGGACGTGTTTCTGTCTACATTTCTAATATCGAGGGGAGACGAAGAGTATGTTAGATGTGGGAGCAGGATATAGAGGTTGTTGTGAATCGAGATTCGGATTTCCAGCTATGTCTGCAAGACGATAATTTAAAGAAATATATTGTAAGATTGTAACTCAATAAAAATCAATCGCGCTTTAAAAGATTGCCAACGCATTTCCATGGCTTGCAACACCGCCCACACAGTTATTCGGCGCACTCGTCACGAAGAAAGTCCATCTACCCTTCTCCTTGCAAGTCTGAGACAACTTCTCAAGATCAAACATCTCGCCCAAGGGCATTCCCCAGAGTGCCAGAATATACTCATGTAACATGTACTCCTCTTGACTTGGCCAAGCTTCGAAAGAAGGGGCGTCGCCAGCCACAGCAGAGAAATAGCAGTCATGCAACCAATCAAGCATTTTGTCTTCCTGCTTGACTCCAGCCCAGCGTTGTCCATCGGTCTTTCCTATGGAGTGAGGTCGCAGTGCAGCAGCGGCACGGATGTCCGAGGGCGTGGTGTGATATGTTTGCACGAAACCACTGCGAATGAAGAGGAGATCTCCAATTTGGATGTCTCCACCTTGAGCAACAGGTCTGATATCAATACCTTGTGCTTTACCAGCTTTGTATAGCTCATCATATGATATCTGATAATATTCGAATGGATCTGATCCTGTTAGCCTCTATGAATCGTTACAGAAGAAAGATACTTGCCATATATGATGCTGTTATCTTTAGCGTAGCTCCAATAATCGATGAGGATGCCTCTACCAGCTATTCCGTGCTCGGCCCAATGATGAATTCCGCATCGATTTGGATCGTTCTCGGTGCCACCAATATGCTTCCCCTTGGTGCCATTGTAGAATGTTTCCGTAGGAATGTGTGCTATGTGCCTGAAACCATCCCACTGCTCAATGAATTAGCACCATAAAACGTCAAACTGTCCTAGGGATCTCCGCAGATTTGGAGCTGTCTCAAGGGTTGACAAATGGGCATACCGCTCCTGAAATAGCTCCCATGCTCCGGAGTGCTCATAGAAAAAAAGTAGCAAATTAGTATGGGAATAAGCCTTACCTGGGTGCCTGATTGGGTATTGAGGGAGTATTTATCATCATAAGCGACGCCCTCGACTAATGTCCTGAACTCGTGCTTGAATTGTTCTCGAGCAAAAGCAGGGACTTCAGGAACATTCAATGGCAAGTTAAGAGGGATAATCTCGCCGGTCCTGAGTTCCTTTGCAGCAGCGGAGACACGAGTTGGAGTAAGCAAGTTAATTCTGCCCAACTAATGTATTGTCAGTGTTTGTGTGTTTAGATAGGTCTGATACGTACATAGTCATCTTGTCCCCATACTTTAATAAGTTAGCATTGATTAATCACGTGGGAATAAGATTCAAGAGACATGCAACATGCTATTCGGCTCCCAATACGAGACTCTGGGAAGCAGGACAGAGAGATGTGTTGCTTACCCCAACATGCGCCTGCTGGAGCATCTTCTCTTCTTGGCACTTCGCTTCTCGTCGGGAATTTGGTACAATCCGGATCCTATTATCAAGACCTCAAAGTCAGTAAACTTCTCTCAGACATTTCGGTCAGTAGAACTGCATGTCCTAAGTCTAATGGGACATGCTGTGAAAGAATGCTTCTGACTGCGGGCTCTAGGAAATAGACAGAAGGGGAAATAATTCTCCAAGAAGCTGGGCCTACCCAAGGAATTGCTGTAGCAGTTTTGCTTCCAGTAAGGAAGTCGCTGAGTTTCGTCAGACGGCTGTTTGCTTTAGAGCTTGAGTCTGCCATCTTTTCAAATGAATGCAATTATTCTGATGATGATTCTTGTCTTTTAAAGTCACTAGTATCAATGATTGCTGTCTTTATATAGTCAATAATATCATCGATTAGTCCGATAGTAAAATAGTTCGAGGTGCAAGTCTGCCCCGCAGCCTTTACCTAGGTAGGTAGTGAGGGGAAACCGTGGGCTTTCCGAGGCAATTGTGCGTATGACATGATTGTGCAATGCCACGACTAGAAGCCACGACCATGTTGTGACTGGATTCGTCTTGAAAACGTAATACGACAGATTGATGTTGATTTGTTTGCCCATTACGACGGACATCTGGGAGGAATGCCCCACCCATATGTACCTGGGCCTGGGCTGAGCTGGGTAAGCAGCAGCTACGGCGGACTGCAGACACGCCTCGCACATCCTCAATCTCCTCTCGAAGCCAAACCCTCTTGAACCATAACGACCTCTAGGACAATATCAACCATGTCCGCCAGTGGCAGCTCCAGCCCGGAGGCCGAGGAGGCAGCGCCCCGCAAACGCGGACGTCCACAAGTCACACCTCTCGAACCCTATAGAGACATCATCGTCAAGTTGTTCTCGGAAGACAATATACCAATCATCGATATCGCGCGTCGACTGAATCTCGATCATGGTCTCGACATCAGTGAACGGACAATCTCGCGCAGACTCACAGCATGGGGTGTTCCACGGAAGAAGACTCGCGTCACTGCAACGGACGAGCTTCGAGAGCGGATTATCTTCCACTACAACAAGAATCTGAACGATGAGCAGATTGCTGTTGCCTTGCGGTCCGAGGGTTTCGAGATCAAGCCGCGAAACCTTGCCCGACTACGCCAGAAATTGGGCATGCGAAGGAGGTCCAAATATCCCGAGTTCAGAGAGTACTCGGAGGAAGGCGACGACGCTCCCTCTGCACAGCTTGTAGCCGAAGACTCTGCAGGACAAGCTATTGCACCAGTACCCAAAGCCTCACCGAGGAAGGTCAAGAAGAAGGAAAAGAGGAAACACAATGCTGCGCTGATCCCGAAAGTCACAGCATTCGTTGAGAAGTACATGAGCAAATATGATGGCTCGCATGACTTCAATCATATTCGAAGGGTGGTGGGACTTGCGCATCTGATATACACGGAGATCAATAAGGAAAGGCAAGAGTCACCACTAATGTTTGACGAAGAGCCAGAGCTAGATCTACATGTCATCACTCTATCGGCATTGCTACATGATGTCGGAGACAAGAAATACCTAGGTCCAGGCGAAGATGCAAACACATTGGTCCTTGCAACGCTGCTGAGCATGGGGGCGCCAGAAGAGTTGGCTATCAAGGTGCAGAGGATCGTGCTTGGCGTGTCATACTCTTCCGAGATCAAGGATCCAGACGCAGTCAAGATCATGATCCAGAAGTATCCAGAACTGGCTGTTGTCCAGGATGCTGATCGATTGGATGCCATTGGAGCTGTTGGAATTGGTAGGACCTTCACGTTCGGCGGTGCCAAAGGAGGAAGGGCTATGGCAGAGACTATCCAACATTTCGATGACAAGCTAGAAAGGTTAGAGAGCATGATGAAGACAGGACCAGGAAGGAAGTTGGCTCGTGAACGCACGGAGAGGCTCACGACGTTCAAAAGTTGGTGGGAGGAAGAACAACGAGAAGCTGAAGGCCTGCTGCGCAGGAAGTGAGTGAAGAAGTTTTCATGATACCCACTGATTAGCGATTTGCATTGTTTGCGTTGCGTTGCTCATGGCTTGCCCGTCAAGGTATACCTTGATGGTATTGACGATTGGCGTTGATCATTTTTTACAATCCAAGGGAAACACAGTCATCTGGCTCGCGCTCACATAAGCTCTAATGAGCCACGACATAATAAAAATAATTCTTGCCGCATAAATCATTTTCTCCATTCCATTCAAGTCAGTCCAATTCAGTCGTGAAAACAAGCAATTCGCAAGTTAGAGTTTTGTTCTGTTCTATTCTGTTCTGGAGAGTCTCCAACTTGCGTATCGACCATTGAGCCACACACAATGGATACCCTCCCACCCGAAATCCTCCATCAAATCCTCTCTTACTGGTAAATCCTCTCCTCTCCCCTCCTAAAACCTCACAATCACCTCTCAAACACCGCGTCACTGACCCTCCTTCCCCAGCGACAAACCCTCTCTCCCCGCCTGCCGACTCGTTTGTCGCACCTTCTCTACCCTGACCTTCCCCGTCCTCTTCCAGCACATTCCCTTCTGGCTCTCCTACGAAAAATCGCACCGCGCGGTCCTCTCCCTTGCCCACGACGTCTGTAATCGACCCGCCATCATGTGGTCCCCGTGGGCTACTGCCCCGGATGGACCTGTGGATGATGTTTGGTTGGGGATTGTGTGGAAGGTACTTGTTAAGTCCGATCCACCTGGATTATTGGCTTCAAATGGAGTGGACGGGGAGAATAGGGAAGGGCGAGAAAGGGTGGTGTTGACGGCGGAGAACTTTAAGGGGTTGAGTGGGATGGAGGAGATGACAGAGAATCGGTTGAGGACGGGGCAGAATAGGTTTTTGATGCATAGGGACTATTCTAATAAGTGTTTTGGGAGGGAATGACGGGAGTGGGGAGTTCGGAAGGGGAGAGCGGAAGGTGGTTGAGTTGAGCTGTTGGATGTGGATTGGTGCTGGGATGAAAGTAATTCTGAGAAGCTCGAGATACTTGCTCTGAAACTCAGATTTATCTGACAAACTTATAAGCCAAATATAGCTTTAGGCCAACATCCTTCAACAGACTTTCTGTCTCCTCTGTTATAAGCTGAGCACTTAGAGCTACCTAGGTACCTATCATTCGAGCACTTTATGTCTTTAACACGTGATCATCATCTCCATTTTCCCATTTTCTGAAGAATAATCAGCGAAGAATCATAGTACTCATTCTAAATTACGTTGCTCCTCACTCGCGTCCTGAAGGTTCCTGTAGGTAGGTATGAAACATTTCTTCATCACGTGGATCGTGCGGATGGCTGCATCAGGTCGGGAGGGTACAAAGTTCTTCGCGTGGACATCATCGCAGCATCAGAATCATCTTCAAGCTTTCAAACACCAACCAATCTCCAAGCTGCCCACTCGTGGACCCTTATTCACATGAAGATATCAACCCTGCACTGATCCTTGCTCGTGTAGATCAAGGGACGGCCCCATTCAATCAGGAACACCTGCCGCGATGAGAACCTCTGCCGAATCACAACGGGAAGAGCCTTGATGCGGACATCTACCGAGCACAACGAACTTATCGGAGACGAGCATCATGCAGGGCTCTGCACATCATTTGAACATGAAGGGTCTTCTGGCCTTCTATTCGAGATTCCATGCGGGCGCTTCTTATTTGTGGCTGTGACATCTCGAATATCCCCCCAATCAGGTGCACCACGCAGACCACGTCAGTAGCAAGGCGGAGGCGACCCCGAAACGTTTCATGAACCGCAATAGTTGAACTCACTTTACCATCACGTTGACAAGGCACGCTCAAAGGAAGGATTCGCCACGGTCAACTGGCCTCGGGCTTCTGCCCAAATTTAGGCGGGTCTGATGACTGCTTTGGGAAGTTCCTCAGCATGATAGATCACCGTGAGTGGATGACGGGTTAGCTTTGACCATTAAAAGTAGATACATCTCCTCCTCTATTTATCTCATCTTTTCGCAATACCGTCAAGCTTTCAAAATGCTTTTGAAATTTTTGATCTCGTTCTTCTTCGTTGGGTTCGTTGATGCGCAATGCAACGGTAACACCGCGCTCTGCTCTAGGAAGTACTCGAATGTCACCCAAATAGGAACGCATGATAGCGCATTCGTCGGTGTCCTACCTACTGACAACCAACTTCTATCGGTCACTGATCAACTTAATGCCGGTATCCGCTTTCTTCAAGCTCAGACTCATGTAAAGAATGGTGCTCTTGAGTTATGCCATACTTCGTGCCTCGAGAAAGATGTAAGTTTGTACCTAGTTTTTGTACATTTCTGAAATTATTCTAACTGTGGTACAGGCAGGAACACTGGAGTCCTATTTGTCGACGGTGAACACTTGGATGGCAGCAAACCCAAACGAGGTCCTCACAATCCTCTTGAGTAAGTCGAACCTCGTCCTGATTCTATCACTTTTTAAGGAGCCGAGCTCTTCGGGAGCTCACTTCGGGAGTCCTGTTCTTCGGCTTCTGAGACATTCGTGAAAGCCCATACTAATCTCTCTATAGCCAATGGCGACAATGCCGATGTCAGCTTATTCGGCACAACAGTGGCCAGCTCTGGCATTTCAAAATATGCGTATACTCCATCCAGTCAACTCAGTATGTCTGACTGGCCTACGCTTCAAGAGCTTATCTCAGCCGGAACCCGTCTAGTCATGTTCTTAGGTATGATCCTATATACGAGCATTGAAACCCTACTAATAACGTTGCAGATTACGGCGCGGACACGAGCAAAGTTCCTTACATCCTGGATGAGTTCAGCTACTTTTTCGAAACAGCCTATGATGTTACGGACAAGTCGTTCGCTACTTGTGCTCTCGACAGACCACCTGGAAATAGCGGATCTGGACTGATGATGATTGTCAACCACTTTTTGGATTTGGATATCCTCGGTATTTTGATTCCTGATGAGTTGGCCGCCAGCAACACAAATGCCGCAACCGGCTCGGGAAGCATTGGAGCTCAAGCAGATCTTTGCTATTCTACCTGGGAGAGAAATCCGAACTTAATCTTGGTGGATTATTTTGAGCTTGGTAAGTCCTTAAGTCTTCGAGATAAAACGTTTACTTATTTGTGCCAGGTAATGTTTTCACAGCCCAGAATACCCTGAACGGTCTCTGAACCAAATTCACTCACTGCGGAGTGCTTAATGAAATAATATAATAGGATCACGTTAATTAGCCTTCTTCCAACTACTCCTGATTTTCAAAAGCCCTGAACCGTGAGTCACGTGTATTTTTGTCAGCGGTGAATACAAAGTACAGGCCCTTTGATTATTACCTGAGTAGATACGTCCAAATTCCGTCGAGAATCCAAGCGGTCTGTCTAATTACCTGTCCAGGGGATATCTTTTTGGTCTACAATCAGGTAATCTGGGGGCGATGTTTAACAACTAAAAGGGCATGTACTTCGTAGGCCCATCAGCAATCATGTAAGCACTTAGCCTAGGTGAGGACTGCGCCTTTCCTTATATTTTCAATCGTAACGAGTTAAGTATTTCTATACGCTGCAACCTCACGTCAAGAGCATCTCTCCTCGGATGATATAGCCCAGCACCCAATCATCAGTCCTTCCCAATGACATCCTCAGCCCCAACTCTCCCACATCCCTATCTTATAGAGGGATTGACCCACATCCCTCCTCCCGCAGTCTCCTCCTTCGACTCAGCATTCTCATTTTCCGGCCTCCTCCCGCCAGGGACCTCCCTTCCCTCCTCCTGGGGCACAACCCGCTTCTACGACTTCGCTCCTGCCTCTCCGCCTTCAGCCCGCCGCGTCCTCATCATCCACGGCGGAGGAACCTGCGCTATCGGTGCAGCACCTTTCGCGCGCCTGCTCACCGAAGCAGGGAATCACGTCGTGATCTATGATCTCTGGGGTCATGGATTATCCTCCACTCCATTAGTTGCACACACTCCTGCTTTAATGCACGCTCAGATCTTCGAGCTACTTTCCTACCTGAAATGGGACAAAGCTCATTTCGTGGGTTTTAGCGTGGGAGGAAATATCGCGGCTACGTTTGCGGCTATTCATCAGAGGGTTGTAGAGAGTGTAGTATTGGTTGCTCCTGGGGGACTATGGAGGAAGAGTCAGAGGTCTTGGTGGGATGCTGTGAGTATGGATGGGTATGGGTGGTGGGGTTTGGAGTGGTTGAGGAGGAAGAGGGTTATGACGTATGTGATTGGGGGGTATCCTGTTGTGGAGGAGGGGTGGAAGGAGAAGATGGTTAAGGGAGAGGTGGATACGAAGCCGATTGAGAAGTGGCAATTGGAGGAGCATAAGGGGTGGGTTGCGAGCGTGGTAAGTTTATGGAACCATGGGAAAGTGTATGATCAGCATGAGGCTTATAGGAAATTGGTTGGAAGTGGGATGGATCTCTTGATCGTGTTGGGTGAGAAAGATGATGTTTTTGATCCTGAATATTCGAAGAAGGAGCTGGAGAAGTTGGGCTGGAAGGGGAATGCGCTAGTTGTTGAAGGAGCCACGCATCAGATCACAACGACGCGTAGGAAAGAAGTCGCTGCTTTCTGCAGCGACTTCTGGGCACATTTGGAGTAGAAATTTTGGCATCGAAGACCAACTTTTCACGATTTAGCGTTCACAGAATACCAAACCAACTGTGGCTTTGATTTAGAATAAATTCTTATAGACAAATCTACAAGATATCAACTATATGTATGGATTGAGCTAGAGCAATATCCCCTCAAAAACACTTTTTGGGCAATGGATTTTTTTTATGAGAATCAAGACGCTTAAACGAAGTTAGATTCACACCGACAATTTACAGTTAAAGCCAATTGTTTCTGGACTCCAACCAGTCTCCAAGCGAGCTCCACGTGCAGCCGATCCCGGCAAGCCTGATCACCTTTTTCTCGAGTTTTCTCAACCCTCGAGGAAGCAGCACATCTCAACGTTACTGAAATCATAATTAGATTTATAGATATCGAACTGAATTACACGTCTGAAACAGTTCTCAAATACAAACAGAAGTCATCATGGGTTCTGCTCCAATCACAGAGTAAGTCATCCCGCCACAGAAGGTGGGCGTGTCACCTGACAGCATTATTAGATTTCTCCCTATTCGGGCTTGCATCTTTGATATGGATGGCCTCTTGATTAACACTGTAAGTTCGAAGTGCCAATCTTCTTGCTATGAAAGCTGAAAATAATTAGGAAGATATCTACACAGAATGCACCAACGTCCTACTAGAAAAGTACGGCAGACCACCCATGCCTTGGTCATTTAAGGCCACGCTCATGGGTGTCCCCGGATCCTCCACAGGCGACACCTTTCATGAATGGGCCCAAGTGCCTATCCCTCGCGAGCAATTCAATCAAGAATTGAAAGCTCTTCAAGTTCAAAGCTTTCCAAAATGCAAGCCATTACCAGGCGTCGAAAAGCTCTTGCAAGATCTTCAATCAATGTACAACATCAACGGGGAGAAGGTCCATGTGGCCTTAGCATCCAGTACGGACAAGATCAATTTCGCATCGAAATTGTCGAGTCCAGATGCCAAAGCATTGTTCAATGCTTTTCCATTAGATCGACGGGTCTTGGGGGATGATCCGAGACTCAAGAAAGGACGAGGAAAGCCAGCGCCAGATATTTTCTTGATGGCCTTGCAGACTATCAACGAGACGCTCCCTAAAGGAGAAATCCCTATCCTTCCCGAAGAATGTCTTGTTTTTGAGGACAGTGTTCCAGGTCTGGAAGCTGCACGGCGAGCAAAGACGAGAGCCGTCTGGGTTCCACACCCAAAATTGACTGCCGAGTATGTGGACAGAGAAAAACAAGTGCTCGCAGGAAGAATAGGCTTGGTGCCGATTGGGGACGATTGGCAGCTTGGGGAAATAGATGATGGTTGGGCCGTGAAGCTTCTCAGCCTGGAGAACTTCCCGTACAGTGATTATGGAATGAAATCTACATCGTAGATGTTCAGCACACCCTAGATAATTCTCTCTACAGAATCGGAGCCCTTACTAATAAACTAGCTGCATTCTTTCACAAGCTTAGATCATAGACTATAGATACTGCAGCCCTCTCGCGCCTGCAAAGTCAAATGGAAAATATTCACGTGATATTGACATAACACGTGAAAACCTAAATTAGGGTAATCGTGACTGGTTTGCAGCAAGACTAAACCACCGACTAGATTGCATATATAATTCTCGTATCCTATCAAAAGATAGCAAGAAAAATCTAGCATATTGGGAAAATCGAAGTTTAAAAATCTTCAGAAAGGACGATCCGCCTCGGCGCAGCGCCAAAGGAGTAAGCTTAAGCGAGGCGGCGCGCTACGTCAATATCTTACGCGTGTCATAAGACCTCGCAAACAATGAAACAACCTTCCTAAACATACATCTTCCTCAATATGCCTTTCATAACCGGTCTTAAATCCCTTGCGTCAGGGCTCGATCCTCGAAAGAAGTGTTCTCCTGACCAAAATCAGCCAAAGTATGCTCAAAATGAGCAAGATTACGAGTTGCCTACGGAAACACAGCGACCTTTGATCCCTGTCATACTCCCTCGGGTTCACCCTCATCGCCATTTTGCGCTCAGCGATCAAGGATGGACAACAATAGACATGAACCTGACTTTGCCAGACACCTTCTATACTAGCTACCAAGAACTCCTCGAGTCAAGTAAATCATTTTTTAATCTTCCCATGGAAGAAAAGGAGGTCTTTAGAACAGGACTAGGAAGCGAGGATGGTTGGAGTCGCGTTGAAGGAGAGAAAGAGTTCATTACTCTCCGTAGTTTGGGGAGCACGCCTGAGTTACTCAAGAAAGCTGCCTCGAAATACTGGGCAGAAGCTGGGGATCTTCTCAATGAGACTCTAGGCAAAATCGCCGAGAGCTTGGGACTTCCGGCTGAGGCTCTGACAGTCTATTCTGAGCCATGCTCGAGACTTGGAACAAAAACGGCAACTATGTTGCGCTTGTTCAGGTATGAGGGGTTTGAGGGCAAACAAAGCAAAGTCGTTGCTGAAGGTATTATTCAAATCTCTTGATCTAATCTCCTTATACATCCCTCTCGACGATCGCTGCTCACTTTTCCAATCTAGCACACAGAGACTTGGGTTTGCTCAGTCTTGCCGTTGGTGACACACCTGGTCTGGAAGTCTATGATCGCCACTTAAACTGGTCATTTCCCATCGAAACAACTTACAACACTCCGGCTCAAACCGTTATGGTGGGAAGACAATTAGAAAGACTTACGAACGGCCGATATAGAGCGGGAGGTCATCTCGTTCGATCATATCCGAATGCAGAATCCGATCAAACGAATGGACAGAGTGCGCCGAGTCCACGACAATACAGATATTCTATTGTTTTCGTGTTGCGGGCGCATTATCCCGTGCCTATCAACACTGATACGCTAACCACGCCAATCACGGGAGAGTTCTCGAAGCCACTGAGGGACATCGCTGCTAGGGACCTGTTTAAGAGTATCCATGCTGCCCATTACAATATCAACACTGCGGTGGAAGAAAGAAAAGAGCAAAAGCGAAAGCTGGACGAGGAGAAGAAAAAGCAGATGGCTCAAGATGGTTCACCACCGTCATAATTTATAAGATGACTTAGATGATGATTTTGCAGCCGATTGGGCAGATCAATTTCTTGTCCCACAAATACCCTCCACATATTTTTGAAAATAAACAAAATATCATACGATTATCTTGGACATTCTCACACCGTCAACTCCACCAGCATGAAAACTCACTTCTCAGTCAAGATTATTGAAGACATTGAGAAGATTCGAAGAAGTTGACGTTGAGTCAAGTGATATAACAAGAACTAGCCATATGTGAAGTAATTTAAGATATCAAGTACCTCAAGAACGACAACCTACATACTTAAGAGAGAACCGTCGATTGAGATAAAAATCATTTAACTCCGAAAATGCCTCTCGCTAACAGACGATACGTAAATCGGCATACAAACTGATTTCAAAGTTGAAATACATAATCGCGCATGTCATCTCATCATTCCATCATGCATATAGCCATTTCCAGTAGCTCATATGCTACATGCGTATGCATACGACAAAAGAAACCAAAAACGAAGAGAAGAGGTATCCAACATAATCGGCGCCGCCGATAAAACAAATTCTCAAGTTTCCCAAATATACCTTCAGTTCGTTCTCGTGATATTTACCTCATTTGTCGGAGGACCTCAGCTCTCTGCTACTGGAGCCCGAGCCCCTCGATGAATTCTCCGTGAAACTTCCCGACAACGAGCTCCTAGAGTGCCTCTTCAAACTAGCCAGGAATCTCGTCGGGGTGCGTCGTCCTGGACTAGTTTCAGGATCGGCCGGAATTGACGAGGCAGGACTCTCTGGCCGCTTCCCCATCCCTTCCCTTGCCTGCCTGACTTTTCCTTCGTATTCCTCCTTCAAACTTTGTTTCTCCTGCTCATGAGCTAGCTGTTGCTTGGACAAGTTATTCTCATGAGTCTCTTGGAGTGCTTTCGCTTCTCGCGCATGCTCTTCTCTCAAATTCTCCATCCTCTGGGCGAGTTCGCCATTCTCATCCCGAAGCTTCTGCTCGCTCTCGAAAGACTCAGCAGCGCGCTGGGCAGCATTTTCAAGATCCTTCTGCGCTGTCTCGAGATCGTGCTCGATGCTCGATATCTTTGTCCTGAGAGATTCGATCTCCTGATCCTTAGTCGCGACTTCTTCCTTGCATGCCTGCAAGTGCGAGCGAAGTTCCCTTACTTCAATCTCAAATAGTGAAAACTTGGCCATCTCAATGTCTTTCGCCTTGATGTCTTCCTTCAACGTCTCACACTCAAATCTTACACCAGCAAGATCCTTCTCGAAAGATGAAAGGCGCTCCTGCTCCATCTCATAGTCCTCGACCTCCTTGATATATAGCTCAAGCTTAGACCTCAATCCGTCCGACTCATCTCTATACGACATCAAATTCGTGATCTCATCTCTCGCCGCTTCGAGCTCCTCTCTCAACTTGAAAATCGCAATCTCGCTGAGCTCTTCCTCAACCACCATCTTCAAATCTCCGTTCCCATTCATAATGCTTCCTTTCCCATGCCCATTCTCCAACACGTCGACCAACGTCATCTTCCCATGCTGTCCGTCCTCACTCGCTGGCCCACGAAACAAATAGATGACTCCTTTTCCAACCGCAACCAACGTGCAAAATCCACACAACATCCCCAAACTCATCCACGCGACTCCATTGTGCATGTGTAGATTCCTTGACGCTTCAATCCTGTTCATCAGGACCCCAGTCCTAGAGTTGAGCTCGAAAACCATCTCCCACAACGAGTCGAGATCGATGTCGCGTTGCATGAAGAGTTTGTTCAGAGAACTGAGATTGGCCGCCCAGGGGAAGGGACGCTCCATGCCCGTACGATATTGAGATATCCTGAAGAACTGGTAAATCGTTCGTCGTCCGTGACGACACTGATCTTGAATAAACCCTCTCTTGAAATCCACTCCACTGTCCAGTCGCAGGTGAGATATTGGTAGCAACCAATCGTAGCCCACGAACTCAAGCTCAGTTAAAATGATACTTCTCAGCGATGCGAAAATTAATATATCACTCTCAGCTCAAGAAAACAGTTTCTCGATATCACCCGTCGTTCGTCGTTCGTCGTTCTATCTTCTGTCTTTTCCGGGCGGCGATTTCATGTCTCAGCTGTTCCTGATATAAAAAAGCAAGCCTCCTTGTGTTCGTTCGTGCTCCCCCACGTCATCTGCATACTTGGCTGTTTCAAAAGCCTTCCCTGGCACCAGGCGAACGTGTTCACGTATTTGGAGGAACCACGAATGAGCCAGAAACTTGGAAGTGCCTTGTTGTATTTTTCGTTGTTCTGATGATGTGTGGCTTATCGAACGGGTGGAAGCTTGTGAGTGGGTGGATGTGGGGTGTTGGGTTGGCTACTCGGCCTTGATATGTGGCGGGGTTGCTTCGTGTAATTTACGAACATGTGATAGAACAGGCTATTCACTTTCCGTCTGTGCTTGATGAAACGTCTTCTTGTACCTTTGTATTTCACCTGATATCAATTTTTTTTTTTTTTTTTGATTGTTCCACGATGATATCATCTTTTGGTGTTGGCTGGTGGTACAATACAACTATGCTTCCAACTTTTTCGCTCGACTCCAAATCATAGCATATCCCGTATACCCAGACTAAAAATAGTCAATGCCATAGACTCCTTAGAATGTTATGCAGATACCCTGTACTCCAGCAAACCGGCAGAGTTCACCTCCGAAGCTCAAAAGGCTTTTGCTCCTCATCTGCTCGAGATCAAGCCTCTCTCAAGCAAGACGTTCTCGACAAACATTTTGGCCGGCATTCCCAACAGCGTCCGGCTCTGCTCCGTGTCGAGTGCCAGAATAGTGCTCAATTCCTCCTCGTAGATTGGGACCTCGATACAAGAATCAAAGTTCCAGAGTTCGTTAGAGAATGAAGCTGTTGATGCCTGTCTACTCCTATCGAATGTTTGACTGCTGAACGAATATCTGATAATCACTCCCTGCGTATCGGATCAGTCTCGCCTTCGTCTGTTGTGACTAAGGAGGCCACACTCACATCAAAAAGTCCATAGCGTCCCAAAGTTTGCTCTGTAAACAACACCATCAATTCTCATCCAAAAACCTTGCTTCAGGAAGAAGTACCATTCTTCATCACCACGCCCGAATGATATAGGTTGAGATCTTCCCACAAATACGCCGGTCTTCGCAGCCTAGCTATGATCGTGCGCTTGAAACAATCCACGGTCATATTCTTGTATATGAAGTCTAGAGTTGTCGCACCCGTTCCATCAATACTAATCACGTGGAGGTTGGTGAGCTTCGTGCTTGACGCGTCGGCGGTTGGTCGAACAAGCATCTTCAATTAACAAAATATAACTGGAAAATGTACAAAGTAAAGATGACGTGAAGTGGTACAGAGTTGAAAAGTGGTTTGCAGTTCAGGCACCAGCCTTGATGAAGGCAAACAAGGGCAATTTATCACCAAATTTCTGTTACACCAGAGGGCGCGCTGGCGCTTTTGTTTCTCTCTCACCTGCTCACAAGTTTCTAAACATCTCAGCTGAGGCCGAATCTGAGCGTTTAAGTGCGTACGAGGCTTTGGTCAACTCATCACGAGGGAAGTGGAAAATCCTCGTTAACCACATGACGAGAACATGTTTTGTCAGACAGAATTTAGCCTTGCACCCCACCACCCCCACGCCTACGATACTTAGACTTCTTCGAGAAAGTCTCGTGTTCGGTCGGAAGAACATAGTTGCGTATGCGAGATTGTGATTAACAAACTGAATACGTTGTATACTCCGTACAAGGGTAAATACATGTTAGGCGAGTCCAAATAGACCGATAATCCGAAGTGGTCTGACCAATCACCTGGCTAAGATACCGTATGTTGGCCTCTAAGTGGCTAAGTTTCATGGCGTCATTTAACATTTATTTCACCTTGTAGCTAGTATCAAATCTCGAGTGATACTATTAGAGATAAACATCCATTCCCAACAACGCCATTGGTACATCGAACGTCGAGGAGAATGATTTTCGACATGCAGGTACAGGTCAGACATTAAGCTGGATCGAGACATCTATATGAAATGACTGCTGACTTCTGCTCATACATTCAAAGGTTGCAGAGTTCACTTGAATCCATCTTCACAAAAATGCTCACTGTGGACGGTTCAGCGTAACGATGCCGGCTACTTTATATATCATCTCATTATTTCATAAACCCTGGGTTGATCAGGGAGGATATCTCTATAGACTTTTGTCTCTTGCCAATTTAAATGCAACGCCGTTGTTGAAAGATGCCATGCGTGCGGGTTGGATGTGCGCCCCGCCTCCAGATGTTGTTGAATAAGAGGAAATTCAGTACGTAAAAGCTGTGGCCGGACACGGACACGTAATTTAGACGAAAGTCAGATGAACAGAATTCTAGAAGAGACCGTCGATTTCTCCGGATTCGGTGTCAACATCTACATTGAGGTATCCTGGAGCCGTTGGCAGACCTGGAATTGTTTGGATGTCGGCTGCTAATGCATAACTGCAATAAATTAGTATATGCTTTGTCAAATCAGAGAACTTAACCTACAGGTATCCAGCGCCAGCAGCCAAGCGCACGTCTCTGATAGGGACGGTGAACCCAGTTGGTGCGCCCTTAAGGTCAGGATCGTGGGAAAGCGAGTATTGCGTCTTTGCGATACAAATTGGCAAATTGCCGAATCCTTGCTTCGTGTATGTATCCACCTTCTTCTGGGCGATCTCACTGAATTCAACCTCCGCGGCTCCATACATCTGCTTGCCAATAGCTTCGATTCTGGTTTGGACATCACCATCGAGATTGTAGAGGAGCTTGAAGTCTTTCTCTTTCTCACTTGCTGCAATGACACCCTTGGCGAGGTCGATTGCACCCTTTCCACCTTCGGCCCAGTGATTGGCTGGAATAGCATCCTCAGCACCAGCAGCGATAGCTTCCTCACGGATGACTTCGATCTCGGCAGGAGTGTCCGTTTCAAACTTGTTGATAGCCACAACGACAGGGACGCCAAACGTCTTGGCATTTGAGATGTGCTTCTTCAAATTGACGCAACCCTTCCGGAGGATCTCAACATTCTCTTCACGGTAGACCTTGTCGAGAGCTGCCCCAGGAGCGATTGGAGGCCCTCCGCCATGGACCTTCAGAGCTCGAACAGTTGCAACAATTACAACGACATCAGGAACAAGACCAGATGACCGGCATTTGATGTTGAAAAAACGCTCTCCTCCCATCGTGAAATCAAAACCCGCCTCGGTGATAACAAAGCCAGCCTTTGTTTGGTGATCTTCATCCAATTCAGTACCGGCGAGCTTCAATGCAAGCTTATCAGCGAGCACCGAGCTAGCTCCAATACTGATGTTAGCGAAAGGTCCAGCATGAACGAAGACTGGTGTGCCCTCCAAAGTTTGCATTAGATTGGGTTTGATAGCATCCTTCATCAAGGCAGTGAGTGCACCACCTGCTCCAATATCGTCGCAAGTGACAGGATCACCGTTTCTGGAAGACCCGATGACCATTCTCCCCAATCGTTCTCGCATGTCGTTGAGATCGCTGCTGAGAGCAAGAATGGCCATACACTCACTAGCAACCGAGATATCAAAGCCTGTCTCCCGAGTTTGTCCTCGCTCAGTAGCTGCTGTACCAACTGTGACGCCTCGGAGGTGACGATCGTTAACGTCCAACACACGTCTCCATGTGATTGTCTCCGGGTCAATATCTAGTCTTGCGAAACGGTGGATTTCATCCTCTGTGAGCTCGTTCGGGTCAGTCTTTGTAATTCCGAGTTTCTTCAACCGACGGAACATAATGGGCTGGAACTCGCGCTTGCCCTTCTTCACAGGCACGAGGCGTTTGAAAAGAGCTCCGTCCTTCTGTGTGTTCTCATGGAACATCCGAGTCTCAATTGCAGCAGCCAGCAAATTGTTGGCAGCAGTGATGGCATGAATATCACCAGTAAGATGGAGATTGAATTCATCCATGGGAATTACTTGAGAATAACCTCCTCCAGCAGCTCCTCCCTTGATACCGAAAGTAGGCCCTTGACTCGGCTGACGGACATTGGCGAATGCAATTCTGTTCAAATGACCTCCAATAGCTTGAGAAATACCCATAGTGGTGGTAGATTTGCCCTCGCCAAGTGGCGTAGGAGTGATGCCAGTGACAACAACGTAACGACCGTTACGGCGATGCTCTAAGCGTTTGAGAATGCTTAGATCCACCTTGGCCTTATATGCACCATACGGCTCTAGTTCATGGCCAGCAATACCAATTTCTTGAGCGATGCGTGTGATTTGTTTTGGACGCTGCTCGCGAGAGATTGTAATATCTGAAGGCACAGGCTCTCTCAACTTAAGAGGTAGCGGCTTGATAGATCTAGCTTTCTGTCGCTCGAAATACATCGTGGCTGACTCGACGACGTTTTGTAGCAGCATAGCAATAGTCATTGGGCCAACACCGCCTGGGACAGGGGTAATTTTGGAGGCGACTTCAGAAGCCGAAGCGAAGTCAACATCACCAACAAGTCTCTGACCAGACTTCTTGGTGTCATCTGGGACAAAATTTGTGCCGACATCAATGACAACAGCTCCAGGCTTCAGCCACTCGCCCTTGACGAAGTTCGCTTTTCCGATAGCAGCAACAAGAACATCAGCATTCTTGATATGTTCCTCGAGATTGTGTGTCCTCGAGTGGCATACAGTGACAGTAGCATCTGCGTTTTTCAGTAGATAGCTGGCTGGGCTTCCAACGATGTCACTGCGTCCAAGAACAACAGCATTCTTGCCTTTGAGATCTACACCGCTTTCTTCCAACAGAACCATCACGCCTTTCGGTGTGCAGGGTGTGAAGAGTGGGTGACCGCCTCGTTTTGCAAGCTCTCCGATATTCATTGCCCCGAAGCCATCGACGTCCTTCTCGTTTGCAACAGCTGAAGTGACCGCGTACTCCGAAATATGCTTCGGAACTGGCAATTGTACCAGAATACCGTGTACAGTGGTATCATAATTCAACCGAGTAATTTCTTCGATAAGCTCGGTTTCTGTGACAGTCTCGGGAAATTGTAGCAGTTCGCAGTCAATGGCGGCCTAGATAGGTGAAATCTGTGAGCATTAGAAAAACATTCCATTAGGTGAACACCCACCTCTTCGGCCGCCTTAAGCTTCATGCGAACATAGGTAGCTAGAAAACTTTAATACATAGCACTCCTACTCCTCAATCCAGGTACATACTAGAGTCTGATCGATCACCCACTAGGTTGAAAAAAAAGGTCAGCACTGCCATTCCTCTGAGCGGACGAGCGGTAATACCTTGGATGATCTTGAGTGAAGGCTTGTATCTCGGGTTGATCTTCTGCGTATTCTCGATATCGGCATGGATCTTCTCACGGATCTTCTTTGCAATGGCAGTGCCATCAATCTTGGTGGCCGTCATTGCAGCTGGAGTGCTAGAGAATCCCTTTTTTTGAGAGGTATACGGTGCAACACAGGTGGGGGTGAGATTGGACGATCGGCACAGTCGCAGATTTCGACCCCGCGATTTTAAGGATAGGAATTTTCTTCTGGCCGCCACACCAGACAAGGCAGGAGAGGTATGAATTGACCTCAAATTGGGCCTGTTGTGTATTGACCGAGGTAGGAGTCTTCCCTTTGAAGCGAACAGCGAAGCTTGACTCCAAGAAGGAATTAATGATCGCATGTGGAAGGAAGACCCTAGACCTGCAGGACCAACGTCGCGCTCGCAACTGCTTGTGAGTGTGACTCGAAGTCTGATGAGCAGCCAATTGAAGAACTGCGCCGCTCGAAACTAAAGGAATAAGTAAATGAGTATATTGCGACCGTGATGCTGAGAATACGATAGAGACAGAACTACGGCAGGAGGCCTATGAGTCAACTTCAGGGACCTTTCGCATGCTTTCCATAGTTTCCTGCTCATATTTTTTGCCTTAGCGGCGCGATCCCCCAGGAAGCCTGCCTGGATTTGATTGGTCGCCCGCACCACACACTTTTGATCGCAGAGGCAACGCGCGAACTTCTGATATAAATCTGCCATTACCCCGTGCACTCTTGCTGCGACGACATCAGAAATTCGAGGAATTTTGCGCCGTCAAGATGAGACCAACTTTGCTGCAAGGACATGTGAGAATCTATCCCCAGCCCCGAAGGACGCAAATTTCTGACTGCCCCACCAGGAACGGGCTCTGACCCAGATCAAGTGCACATGCTCGACCCTGTACTGCGAATACTCGATACTGACTGCGACTCAGGTACAACAGAGATGGCGATATCATCTTTTCGACTGCGAAGGATCAGCACATCTGCGCATGGTTCGCACATAACGGAGAGCGACTAGGCACGTATCATGGTCACCAAGGTGCCCTCTGGACCGTCGACGTCGATCCTACTAGCACGATCATCGCAAGTGGTGCTGCGGATAACACAGTTCGGTTATGGGATATTAAGTCTGGTAAATGCCTCAAGGTGTGGGATTTCAACACTGCCGTGAAGAGAGTCGAGTTCAACGAAGACGGAACACAACTGTTGGCTGTAACAGAAAAGCGAATGGGTTTCTTAGGCACGATCGTTGTTCTGGACATCAATTTGGATGTCACGGCAGAGCAATCTGATGAAAAGGTTCTGACAATCACCTGCGAGGATGCGAAAGCTACCGTTGCTGGATGGAGTTATTTGTCGAAATACATCATTGCAGGCCACGAGGACGGAACCGTGTCGCAGTACGATGCAAAGACCGGAGAGCAACTTGACAGCGCTCAAGTCCACGAGGTCGACACCCTCGTCACGGATCTGCAATGGTCTACCGACCGAACATACTTCATCACCGCTGGAAAGGACAAGACTGCGAAGGTAAATGCTGCCTGGAGTTTTGCAAGGGTGTCTTTGGCTAATATAATATAGTTGGTTAACGCCCGTGACCTCGAAGTCATGAAGACCTATGTTGCCGATACTCCTCTAAACAGCGCATCGATCACTCCAAAGAAAGACTTCGTGATCCTCGGTGGTGGACAAGCAGCGATGGATGTCACAACCACCAACACTCGACAAGGAAAGTTTGAAGCCAGATTTTACCACAAGATCTTCGAAGAGGAAATTGGTAGAGTCAGGGGCCACTTTGGACCTTTAAGTACGTCCCTGATAACGGAGATTTCAAGAAATATACTAATATTCGCGTTCAGATACTGTTGCTGTTGATCCAACCGGAAAAGGGTACGCAAGTGGAGGAGAGGACGGTTATGTTCGGGTTCATCAATTTGATAAGGCTTACTTTGACTTCACGTACGAGGTTGAGAGACAGGCGAGAGCGCAAGGGCAAATGTAGAATGGTTGGCTTTTCAGGTTGCATTTGCGGGCGTTGTAGGTGGTCACGAAAAGGCTGGTAGATTCGGCAGAATCCAAAGTTGATTTAGATCAATGCTGCATGTCTTCGACCTACAGAATGCGCTATGGTGATATCTTCCACGAGCTCTCGAGAGGAAACGGCAACTTGTCCGGTGTAGTAAGTTTAGGTAGGCTCGTCCTTGCGGAGAGACCATTGTGCCGGATATTTGCTTCCTCTGCCGAGAACAGCAATGCTTTGGTTACCAACCTCTGAGTATGAGTTCCAGATATAAGATAGCCAATTGCCTTCAAAAGTCTTTGTGTCCTGCATGCGCCCCTGAAATTGTTTGTAAGCGAGCGGCCGACTTCCCCGCCGACGTCACTTAAATGCCCCTCCTTGAGCTCGACATTACCCAAAAAGTTCTCTTAAATGATCAGCAGAACATGAGACCTCGCATCTTACCTTAGTCCACATACTTCTCATTCGCCAATCGTCAAGTGTGGTATCCGAGAACCGAAGAATTGTAAATCTTCTAGCCTTTGTTTCGAAGCTGTAGCATCAGCCGTCTGCCCCACCATCAACATTACCTGTGCCTCTGCTCACTTTTTCGCTCTCTATTCTTCCAATCTTTCTTTCCAATCTAATATTCTCTTCCAAAATCAGCAATCATGGGCGAAAAGATGCGAGCAGTCGGTACCACATCCCAAGCTCCCTGCAACTAACACACAATCTAACATCCCTCAGACATCAAGAACCAAAAAGGCCCCGCCGATTCCCTCTATATTGCCGAGGTTCCTAAACCCACCGCCTCCCAAGGCCAAGCAATTGTTAAAATCAAAGCTTTCGGTCTAAACCGCATGGACCTTCTCCAGCGTGAAGGTCACTACCCAGTCCCACCACAAGCTGGTCCTATCCTTGGAGTCGAGTTCAGTGGGACAATTGAGTCTTTAGGAGAAGGTTGCAAGGATGGCTTTAAGAAGGGAGATGAGGTCTTTGGACTGGCCTATGGAGGAGCGTATGCGGAGTATATTGCGGTTAATACGCATATGTTATTACACAAGCCTGGACATTTGAGCTGGGAAGAAGCGGCTGGTGTTCCTGAGGCAAGTCCCTTTGCATTCTGCTTGAAGCGAGTTAACTGACAAGTGGATGTAGACATGGATCACGGCCACTCAAGCAATGTATCTCGTTGGCGAATTCACTAAAGGAAAATCTATCCTCTGGCATGCTGGTGCTTCATCGGTTTCGATTGCTGGCATTCAACTTTCGAAAGTGGGTGGTGCAAGCGCTATTTACGTTACGGCCGGATCTCAAGAGAAGGTTGATTTCTGTGTCAAAGAACTTGGTGCCACTGCGGGCTTCAATTACAAAACTCAAGATTGGTCAAAAGAAATCCTGAAAGTTACGGATGGGAAAGGAGTTGATATTGTCATTGATTTTGTTGGTCAGAATTACTTCCAAGGCAACCTCGATGTTGCAGCCAGAGATGGGCATATTGTTACATTGGGAGCCTTGAGTGGGACGAAGTTACCTGCTGGTGTTGATATCGGAGCATTTGTGAGGAAGAGAATTAGATTTGAGGGAAGCAGTTTGAGGAGTAGAGATCCGGAATACCAAGGGAGGCTGAGAGACAAACTAGAAAAGTATTTGCCGAAGTTTGAGGATGGGACGTTTAAACTTTTCATTGATAAGGTATTGCCATGGGAGAAGATCGTGGATGCTCATAAGTTGATGGAGCAGAATACCAGCAAGGGGAAGATTATCTGTACAATCACTTGATAGGCTGAGACAGATACATCTTCATAGGATCCTCGGTACGGAGCTAGGACTTTAGACTTACTATTTCGAAAGAGAAGGACTTCCTTGCCAGATGTCCGACTTCATATCAAATATTTACAGCTAATGAAGCTCGTAAAATATCAAAAATGGAAGTGCGAGATATTGTCCCAACTTATGACGAAAACTGGCCTTCACGAATAAATCAGAGTACGAAGTTATAGAGGGGCATATCGAGTTGTATTTCAAAGCTGATCAATCCCAATCTATAAATTGCAGCACTGTAGGAGGAGTGTCCTATATTGTCCTTGGCATTCAAATTCAATAGTCGGGCAAAAGATTTCTTGGGCTATATCCAATCTAGTAAAACTGCCGGTTCTTGTATAGGGCAGTGGGGCCCCTACCCCCTACCTCTCTTATGTTCCTCGAACACTCTATTAGTTAAGATTGGGCTATATCACTCATCCCATCTAAGGAAGAAACCTCTATTCTTATGTAAATACTTTTTGTTGAAGAGAATTAGTCTTGATCTTGATCATGGAAACAGTAACAAAACCCGAGAGCTTTCTCTCGTAAATGATACTCCGTCGTCGAACGTGGCATTGGACATTGGCTTCATGAATCATGGTGGTACTGTGCTCAGCCGGTACTTTGTTATGCCTTTGATATATTAAGAGCACAGATTAGTCTTGTCGAATACTTGATGACACGTAAAGTTAATTCTACTTGTGATTCAAGTCTTGAGTGGAACTGGAGCGACTGATTACCGCCCAACAGTTTTCATTGAGATGAAACTCTATTGACACTATACAAAACCGTTCACGACACCCACCAAACGCTGGGGACGCCTTCAGAATTGAAAATCATAACACCAACACCCACACATACAAATTCGAAAGTTTCATCTGATCATCAAACTGCTTACTCGCCCCCTCTTCCTTTGTGATTACCCATACCCATCTTCTCGATAGAACTCATGATTCCACTTCTATACCCTAGACCACTGCCTGGTCTCGTCTGAGTGTTGCCGCTCCGACCCCCTCCTCTGCCGATACGACTTTCGCCTTGAGCCATGCTGCCAGGCGCTCTCAAACCCGAGACTCGGGAGATGCTGCCACGAAGATTCTCAATATTTGAATGGCTGGGAGCCTGAATTTTGCTCGGTGATGATTGCACTGGTGTCGAGCTCTCCATTTGGTTTGATAGCATCTCGTCACAAGCAGCGACAAGTGGAATCATCTCATCGAGAGCTGCAACCAGCTTTCCTTTCTCAACCCTCTCTTCATCTAGCATCTTTCGAAGCTCAGCGTTGTCATACTTCACACTTTTAACGACTTGCGAAAGACCATCAAGCTCGGCTTCCATTTCCTTTGTCTTTGCATCTCTAGCTGCTTGCTTCTCGAGATCTTCTGTGGCCTCGACATGGTTCTTTGGTTCGACCTTCGTCATTGTCGTGTCCCTTCCAAGCTTGATTTCTTCGTTCTCCCTCGTCAGATCTTCGATCTTAGTTTCTAGTTCCTTCACCTTCTTCTCCCAACGTTTCTCGTAGCTCTTCTTCAGTGCAGATACTTTCGTCTCGTGCTTATCCTTGTACAGCGTATGGAGTTCCCTTGAAACTTTTTCAACAGCAAGCTCAACAGCCCTCCCGCCACACTCGCATTCACCAGACTTTGTCTCGCTGGTCCCCGAAGTTGGTGATGGTTTTCCTGCTTTCATTGCTGCCATTTTGCTTTCGGCCTCTTGGGCCATCATCTCTGCTGCATCTCGTCGCCTCTCACTTTCCTCTAATCGTCCCTCAAGTTGATCTCTTTCCCGCTCGCCATGAACAATCTCCTCCTTCACATTTCTCAACACAGCTTCCATCTCACGGCCCCGTTTCTCCCATTCCTCCTTTTCGGCCGCCAATTGCTCCTTCAAGCCACGCTCTTCTCGGACCTGCTCCAAACTTTCGCCAACACGCTTTTCCGCGTCTCCAACGGCTGTCTTGAGAGATTGCACCTCCGCATCCTTGCCGCTTAGCGAAGCTTTGAGACTACTGATCTCTGATAGAAAATTCGATTTTAAGCTTTCCAACTCTCTTGGCGTGATGGATGGCATACTCCTTGGAGTTGGGGCCGGTGGAATATCAAAGTCAAGAAGATTGGAGATATTGTGCCTATTGACAGTAGGAGTCGATGCATACAACATGTCTGGCAGAGTTGTGCTTTTCAAAGGAGACTGCTTTCTTGGTGAGTATTGAGCTCGCCCAGCAAATCCATTGAACTGGTCTGTGAAATCTAAGATCAAATTTGTGGTATTACCATCATCCTTACTCTTAGCATACCTATGCCCTCGGGGAGTTGGAGATGGGGATCGGTCTTGTGCTGGTCGTCTGAGGGTTGCTGGAGTGTTCATTTGGGCCCGTCTTGGGATTGGTCCCATCCCAGCAAGTTTTGTAGGACTGTGTCCGATTTTGGCAAACATCGTCATGTCTGGGACGGCGGAGAAGTTACTAAAAGTGCTGACCATAGTATCATCCATGTTTGGCTCCTCAGCGTGGCCGAGGCCATGGTCCATGCCCGTCAAGGTATCATCTGAGGCGTGGTCCAGTTCGCTGCTCTCGACCTCCAGAATCTCGATCGCTTTGGTGAGACCTTCATTGTCTCGCAGAACGTCTTCGATGGTCATAGTCTGCTCTACGATTGCTGGCCGCTTCTCAGGCGATGGCTGCTTGGCAGGTGAAGACGGCTTGACAGGAAATCTCTTGTCAGGGGACGACATTTTGCGTGGGCTTCGTAGCGGATTCGAATCTTGGTTGGGTGATGGAGATTGGGATTTCGAGATCGGTGAAGCGCGACTTTTCAACACCTTCAACGGAGAAGTTTGCTCGCGATCAATGGGACTCTTCGATGCAAGATGAGAGGGCTTGCTTGGAGATAGGTTCTCGCAATCGTCGATACTGCCAGACACATTGGCAACGAAAGGAGAGCTTGGCGGCCCATCGCTATCAGAATCCGTCGATGTCTGCATCGTGACTTCGTACTCGTGGAGAGTTGCGGAATTGAGTGTTGCGGGTCCAGCATCCGACAAAGGTGAGCCCATTCCGATTGTTGAAGATACTTGATTCCAAACTCCTCTTATCATGATACGCGATAATGCGATGGTCGTTGTGGGTTTCAGTTGTGGTGATCGGTTTGGTAGATTGTTTTGGTGGTTGACGCGACTAATTAGCGCGCGACATGGATACCACCCGTTTAGGAAATATCAAAACATCAATCGTTTTCGAAGAATCATTATGGAAAATGCAAATCTTATTTCCATCGTAGTTCCTAACCATTTCTAAGATCATAACGCTGCGTGATTTGTATGCGATGCACCTAACCAGATCCCAAATGCATCAATTCCCAACCCCGACTCCTAACCAGCAGCCATCCGTCAGGCTGAACCCCATCATGCATGCATGTTTGACAGAACAAAAACTTAGCATTCGAATACCAAGGCTCATAAAGTGAAGAACCTTATAGTGGATAGCCCGCTCAAGCTTCCAGTCCAGACCCTTCCGAGGAAACCGTACTGCTCGACTTTTTAAACATGCCATAGACACTTTGCTGTCCTTTCGCGGCCACTTTGAGATTCGAAAATTGTGTTTCAGAGAGCCTTTTCCCAGCTTTGATACTTTCGAGGACCCTACAGAAAATGAGTAACCTTGCCATCATATACAGACAGAATAACTTGCCATTCAACGCCAACATATTTTACACCGCAACCTCCTACCCTTCGAATTTCCTTCTCAAGCTTTCCTCCAGCTAGACCGCCACCAGCTCCAATTCCCTGACCTCCAGATGGCTTTCCTAAAATGACATGGGTGACCTGACGCCTGCCCAGGCTGATAGATAATCTTGCCCCGTTTTCCGCTAGTAAATGTTTGAATTTATGATCCGAGACAAGGGGATAAGTACTGCCGTTTATGTATATCACAAGGCCGTCAAATATTCCTCTGGGTCGATTCGCTCGATCGCACTCTTTCTCCTCGTCTTCTCGTTTTCTCTGGGCCATCAGCTTTTCCTCCTCGGTCCATGGGAGTCTTCGGGGCTCAAGAGCTGTTGATTTTGATTCAGCCATTGACGCTTTCCCAACTAACATATCTTCAACGCTGGCTTTTGCTCTTTCTCTGACATCCTTTGGTATTAATGCTTTAGCTTTCTCGTCCCAATCCTCCGACCCGGCGCCAACTTGATCTGAAACCCTCTTTCCACCAGTCCCTCCGGACTTGAATTGGTATGATAATTTCACCGTCCTCGACTGCCTCCATCCTGTAGATGCCCCAATGCGATTCTCGGCTCTTTGGTGACCAGTGGAAGAAGAATTCCAGGCGTCAAAGTAGGTCTTGCGAGGTTGCGCAGCTGGAGGGACAATGGGCTTTGGTGGAGGCATTTTGTGATCAAAGTGCCTTTACCGGTTGACGCGCATATTCGAATGCATGACATCGAGTGGCGACTCCCTAAGGTTGGCGAGAGAACCATCTTAGCGCACGTGAGGGCGCGTCTTTCGTTCGAGATTCCACAACAGCCATACATCCACACATCCACACATCCACACACAAGAGCCTAAATCCGACAAGGATGAAACAGTGGTCCAATCACCACCAAACCTCGTTCACGACATCATCCGATGTACCGTCCCTTCAGTTCGAAGCCGCAGAAAATGCTCCGGATCGTGGTCATCGAACAAGTGCCTTGTTACGACGTCCCCAAGTACAATGGGCCTTCAATTTCATGCGCGCTGCGAGAACCCGATGCACGACATAGTTGCAGAAGCAGATCTGACAACGTGCCGCCGAAGCGAGGCAGCGAGGGAAGAGCTGATGCATTATTTCAGCAGCCAGGCCGGTCCTCTGCTGCAATGGCGCACGCAGCTGTTCGTCCTACCCACTCAACGTTGGGTGCCAGCCACTGGGAGAAGCAAGCAATCAAGGATTTGGCATCTGAAGACCAGCCGCTCGAATGAGCCTCTACGATTGTTGCACACATTCATTTGCGATGTTGCCAACCATGCAGAGCAATATAAATCTCAGTTGATTTTGCATTCTTTGGGACAAGAGGGTTGCACTATCTCACGAGGAACCTTTGTGGGAAGTGAAAATGAGCCCATGTGACGGTCACGAGAAGAACGACTGGCGAACGCTCCCTCCGAACACGGGAGTATCCGCTCCTACAGCTGCTCATCACAGCTTTGCTGAGAGCGGAAGCATGGTGGCATCGGAATCGTACTTCGTCCTGTCTGACCTCCGTAATATGGGGAAGGGCGAAGATTGAGACAATCCGCCGAGATGATCATGAAGAAGATGGTAACACATGAAGGACTACAGAAGGACTAAATCGAGGTCTATTGGTCCAGGCCGAATATTCCGGATTTCCCTTCGAAATGACCTTCTCTATTCAGCCCTTGTCGACTACGAAGCAGACCTCTGATACTGGTGGCTGAGCTCGCAAGATAAGCTCGAGGGGTGGAAAGCACACAAAAGCCATGATTCGATCTCGAGAAAGTCAAAGAGATCACATCATACAAAGATACTTTTATCTCATGTCGAAGCTGGATTCAAGGGAGAGGTTGGAAAATTGCCCTGTCAGCGAATGAGGGGCTTGCCGTCGAGTGGAAAATAGATAGAATGGCGGTGTAGACGACGCTAAGGGAACGCCAACTTTCAGCATCGAAACAATCCGCACGCGAAAACGGGGACAACGTCCGATGGTAGATCGCCTTCGCCTGGTCTTGTAACTTTCTGGTCATCAGCAACCTGGTCATGTCCCCGGCCTCCTGGCCCCAAACAGACAGAAGTACTGGATGATATGCCCCGACGCTCGAAATTTGTCCAACACCATCGACCCGTTGACGAAGTATCCTTCACCACGGGACGAGTCTGAGGATGTTGTGCGTTAACCTTCGAGCACATGATTGGGCGATGGCGCCACAAGGATGGGAGTCTCAGCCAAGATGTTGGATCCTTGCTGCAAGCGCGGGTACAGTAGTTCGATCAACGGTCCGATCACATCCAACAAGCTTCCAATGATCCACCCTACGAGTCTGAAGAACAGGCCCAGCCCGTCTACCTGCCTTCCTTCGTTGGCGCTGGTACAATGCTTACTTACGGACTCCACTTCACCGGATATCATGGTTATACTCCGCCCACGTTATGGTTCGCTCGGTAGCCATCAAATGCACATGCTGCGAGGCTGCGATGCGCTGCTGCTTTATTTGTGTGCCTCGTTAAGTGGCGGGGTTCTACGGGGCCGCTGGAACGGCGTATATCAAGCTTGGCGCAGATAGGCTAAAGCTCACCCTAGCCGCCAAAACGAGCGCTGGAGGGGTGTCGCGAGGAAGTGGCTCGACGACGTGGTTGATGGTGATTGGGGTAACCCTTGAAAAGCCACCGAAGATTACTCTGATCGGCACGGGCAGTGAGGAGTCCTGATAAGATGATAGGAGGAGTCGATTTGTTCCAGACTCGCTCTCAGTTTGCGTCTGTGTCTGTGGGCTCTTCAAACATCAAGTTGCTTCCATTTTGCTCTTGCGGAGTGAAGGCATCCTTTGGGCAGCCTTTCACCTGAGGCAGCTTCCGCTCACGATGTCAAGCGCATGAAACAGGCTAAGAAGCCCCAGCGCAGCCATTTTTTTCTTGGGACCGGATGGCTCGTTGATTGGCTAAGTTTCGACTGCATGTTCCCGCCGTGCAGACATGCAAGTGACTCTGGCGCACAGCAGGGGCCATCTGTCTCTGAGAAAGCTGCAGGGACCGCTGCCGGGAGTGGAAAGAGGATGGGATAAGAAAAGGAAATGCAGGGATACCTGAGGCGGTGAGCTTGCAACAATACGTGGGTCACGTATTGCCAATGGATTCAAAAGAAGAGGAGCAAGACAATTTGAATCGAAGCTAACTTACGGAGTATCTTGATTCAGGAATAGGAGATGGTGCGATTCTGAGAGCGACAGCGGATCAAGAGTCGAGAACTTCCGACTATCAGCTTCAGCTTCCTTCAGACTTTTGGTCCGTGGACTATAGTGTCTCGGCAAGCCGCATCGGCGTTGGTGACATGCCGAGAGGATCTTCAGTGATCCCGTGCGGATCACGAGATTTTGATAGCAACACTGTCAAAGTTCAATCTTTCTCTTTCAAAGGCTCTTCTTTTTCGGGACATGGACGAGAACATTACGCGTGACTTCCATGTACGCGTACTACAATAATGTTTACGCAGCCGTCCTGAGTCGGGTGTACTTCTCGCGGAAGCTATCAGTCCTCAGAAACGACTTAAAGTTTGCTGCCGCATGTTTTGAGAGCTGCTCCATGACGCAACTTCTCCTGCGCTTTTCAGAGGCCAGATGAGACAGGAGGCTGGAGATAAATTATGACTGGAAGCCAATAAAATGCAGAGACCGGACAGTCGGTTTGCTCGAGACACTTTCACCGCGGAACCGCCATAGGAGGTCGCCCTGAAGCCTTTAACGGGATGTTGTGCGAGGTTATCTCCTATGTTCCTTGCGTCGTGGCGAGGCAGAAGGCGTCGACTTCGAGGATCTTTCTTGCAGGACAAATCAGGGATGAAAGTGTGACATATCGGTGTTCTCAATCTACTCTCCTGTGTAACAAATCGGTTAGAAACAAGTCATTTGAGATCAAGAGGTTTGGACCCAAGCGAATTAGGATAGGGCGTTTATCGAGATGGTCTGTCGCTGGCAGAATGGCTTGTTTTGGTTTGTACTTCCCCAGCCAGTCCTCTTCGTCCACGAATATCAAGGGCGTGACGAAGCCAATCTTTGGATGTCACAAGCTCTTAATCAAAGTACGATTGTCCGGACCTGAGACAAGGCGCAAATCGAAGCAATCAAGTCCACGTCTCTCGGAGCTCGAGGTGGACCGTGTAGCAGTCAATAATATTAATCTTACCTCAGCAAAGGGCATCGAGACGCCAAATTCGTCAAAACCTGCTGAGATCGGTCAAGCTCGTTGGACCCGACTTTGCGAAAGTTTCGTGTAAGAAATGCCGATCTGCCTTCTACGAAGCATCTTAACCCTGAGCTCTACCCTGGCATGTACATATCGGTACATGACCTCAAAGCAGCAAACAGCTGCGGCCCGGGAAGGATTGCGGACTTGTGAGGCCATTTCGGGATGGAAAATGGAGAAAGTTTTCCAACCTATGCACACGTGTGTTCTATGCACACTTCTCAAGACTTCCACCCGTCTTCTGTGCCCGCCACCTGCTGCCACAGTATCAACCCGCCAACGGAGGCTTTGAGTCAAATCCCATTGAAAGTCAGCAACGTTCGAACAGCAGCGGGCAGATACCGTCCATGCTTTCTGAACGGAACCCTGCGCCCACGAGCAGCCCCCACAGCTGCGTGGAGTTGAGCATGCCTGCAAAGCCTGAAGCCTGAAGCCTGTCGTTGCAGTCTGGAAGCCTGCTAGGGTCTTGTAGGGATGCGGATAAGCCTGTCCTCCCACAAATAACCCCCGTCAAGTGTCCAAGGATCATAATTCGCAAGATATACCCTTCAAAATTGATACATTCGCGGGCAAGCGCGCTTTACGATTCGGCTGACTGGCCCAACGCTCTTCTAACTCGGTACAGAGGAGAAGTCAAGAGCCCCGAGCCTTCCTGGAATTTTTGAACACTCCGCCATTGGCATTCAAAATTCTATCCTTGTCAACAGCAGAGGCCCAAGTAAGTCAGTGAAGGCATATATGAAGTTGGATAAGATGAATATCCGCGCCGACTAAGATACCTGGCGTCAATACTGTACAAGTTTAGCTTCCTAGTTCTCATATCCCTATCGGCCCCAGCCAGTCGTAAGATCTAGATACGATTGTACATACTGTATGATCCAGCAGACAGCAGTTCCCCAACCTTTACTTACATTGCACATACAGCTGCTGCCAGCCCACAGGATGCCAGGCTGCCTTACAGCCCTGACTGCATCATCTGCTGCGCATCATCTACACTTTTGCCTCCTTCGCCCGTGGAGGGGTTCCCTTTCGGGCCAGAAAGTTTAATCTGTGCATCAGCTGCACTCCAGTCTCCGGACTTTTGCCAACGAAAGCGTCGTCCAGCCCGCATAGGCGACTCAACTAAATCTGCACAGTGCGGCAGGATGAAGTCAATCGGAGAATTCCTGGCCCTACCTATTGTCCGGCTTGTGCTCTGTGCGCTTCCCTCAGGCTTTATGCCTGCGTGCAGACGGGATCTCCTGCTTTTGCATCTCGTTCTGATCGCCAATCCAAACGCCCGCGCAGGAATGTACGCCAGCTGGTGTACTGCACCCCAAATTCTATCTCCTCGTGGAAGAAGACGTGCAGTGCCGGAGCAGGAGTAACTGTCGGCCAGATCATACGCGGCAAGGCAGAAGGCTGTCAACCCATAAAAAGCAGCTTTCATCAGAAGAGACGGGCCCGAGAATCTGCTATCAGTGGGATTGCATTATTAGCAGCATCTCAACCGCCGCCACCAGCTGCCACAGTCGCAATATCCAGCGCCGCCATGCAACGCAGTGCAGCGCAGAACAACGGGAAACCAGTTGCAGCCTCTGTTTCTTGACAATGTTATTCCGTTCTTGACGGGCAATTCCTGTGATGACGCTACTCACTTCGTGATTATTCATCGAGCAGAAGCCTATAGACGATGACCAAAACCGATGGAGAGAGGCGCCACCAATTCGATCCGTATCGGCGTCATCCTGAGTCTGGTCCGGATCCACGCCTGTCTCTGGGCGCCTCTTCCATTCCTCCACTGACCAGCCGTTACGAGTCGTTCCGACCTCCCCAAACTCTGGTGCTTATCGCAGCTGCTATTCTAGAGTTGGAGCTGGCGCTGAAGCAGTTCTAAACAAGACGACGTGAGGAGAACTCCCGGATTGTACCTTCTAGCCGCGGTGATTGTGGTCCAGGGCTCAACCGCGCAAGACGAGACAGTAGTAGCTTTCTTACAGGCGGGGGATGTCTTGCTTCTGTCCGCCTGGAATTTAGCGAACAGGGAGCGCCGGGTGCACAACACTCAGCGTCTACGGACGTGGACGGGTGATATGGTTACTCGTTAGCTGTTTACCTAGCTGGTGTAGGTAGCTTGACATGTTGTTGACAGAGTCAGGGACAAGCTTCCCGTAGCAGGAGTACGACCGACTCGCAAGCCAGCTACTCAGACACTCCCACTCCCATTACCACTCTCACTACCACCTCCATAGGGCCATAGTAGACGGCCACCGCTCCTGCCCGGCTGCGGCCGCTGGTGGTTTGGAGGGTGCGTATTATTGACCGGTCGTAGAGTCCGAAGTCGTTGAAAGAGTTGAGCCATTTGAACCGCTCTACGACTTCGCCATCCCCACTTTTCCCATGTCGAGCTCTGGCTCACCAGTGACCACTGACACAGGCCTCCGCCGCCTCCAAGCTCAACAACACACGGAGGCGTCGCGGGCTCCTCAGCCACCCATTATTCACGTCGTTATTGATCACTGTTAGGGTCCTAGGGATCACCTTACTCCTCACTCCGACTCGCACAATCCACTCCTCTGCTCCCCGGTCTGCGGTGTGTGGCCTGGCAGATCAGATCAGATCACCTTTTTTTTTTCTCCTGCCAGCAGTCTCGCCCTCGCACACAGACGCTGGCACAGACACGGAGGAAAGGCAATCAGACAATCAGACAATCAGACAATCAGCCTTTTCTCGAGAGTCTGAGGGATCCGGCTTCGGTAGAGAGACTCAGTCCCGGATCTGTACGCGGAGACCACCGTGCGGTGCCAGGCGCACACTACTACGACTCTCCTACGGTTACAGTGCAGTAGATGCCCCATCTCCTTCTCAACACAACAGTTGAACAGCGACGTGACCAGAGCACTGAGCAGCCGTGCACGCGCACCCGACTGGCCTGGGAGGCTCAGACGGTAGCCGTAGAGTCTCGAGGACCACAGTGACCACAGTACGAGTAACCAGCGACCACTGACCAAGGTATCATTGTCTGCTCGAGGCTCTCCTCCGTGATCAATGGGTCGGTCGTTGTGAACTTGTCTCGTCCAGCGGCCACGGACCACGCGAACCGCCATTTGCCAGCAGGAGCAGCAGCCAGTGCCAGCCAGTGACAGCCACTGACTTCTGGTCCTTGTTGACTTGCCCACTACCGTAGTCCACTCCTGCCTAGTCGAGCCCCGTTGGGCTAGGGATCAGCCATCCCCCCCGCCCCCCGGTCCCCCTCGGTGAGCGTGAGCTTCTGGTCAGTGGTTTCCCACCTTCCCCCTCTGGGCGCCTCTCCTCTTTGTGCCAGGGCCCCCCTGCACGCGGGCTGGGGCCCTGCTCCTGGCGCTCCCAGTGCTGGCGCTTCGTTTACCACATCGCGCCGACAGGGGGGCAGGAATTGGCGCGGGTGCGGTAGCGTAAGTGGAGAGTGGGGACCGTCACCGTCCTCAGCGCAGGCCGCCCGAGCAGGCTAGGCTGTTCGCTGCTTGCCCTCTAGCCTCTAGCCTCTAGCCTCTCGCCCTCCCTCACGCTCGCATTTCACGCTGGGGCGCTGGCGTGCACTTGCAAGTTGCAACGTGCTGGGGTCGCAGCAGAGCCAAACCGTCCTCGCATCCTCGCATCATCCTCACATCCTGACGTCCTGCCATCCTGCCATCCTGCCATCCTGCCGGCCATCCTCGCCATCTCCCATCCCTCTAACTATCTCCGTAAAGAGCTAGGGCGGTTCCGGGCTAGTACGTGCCACTCTTCCGCTCGCTGCCACTGCCACTAAGAAGCCCACGCTCACCAACCCTGTCGCCAGCCCTGCTTGCTGCTGCCCCCCCCCCCCCCCCCCCCCCCACCCCCACCCCCCCCCCCCCCCCCCCCCCCCCCCCCTCTCCCCCCCTCCCCCCCCCACCACTCCCCCGCCCACCCCACCCCCCCCCCCCCCCCCCCCCCCCCCCCGCCCAGACATCCTCCGTCCTCGACACAGACCAGACACGGACAGGCCAGACGTCGATACCGCACCCCAGCCAGAAACAGCCAGAAACAGCAAAAAACCAGCCCGCCAGCAACCTCTTGTTCTGTTCGGTGCGGCTTCGACTCCGTCCAGCAACTCTAACTCTCTCTGCCCTGACAGCACCGAACTGCACTGACGGCACTGGCTACGCTGCACTGCGACGTGCGGCCCTGATCTCATCTCTGATATCTGCTGCCCTGCGCCGTTGGTGTTGCTGGGCTGCGTCTCTTGCCCGCGATCTCTGCTGGCCCTCCGCACCCTCGCTCTCGCCTGGTCGGCCTGGTCGCTATCGCTGGCCCAGAGCTGGCTGCTGGCTGCTGGCTGCTGGCGCTCACGTTCTGCCTCCGTTACTAGCCCGGCCCCTCACGCGCAATCCACCCACGCTCCGCCGCGCTGCGCTGCCCACAGCAGAGCACAACACACCCTCCCCCAGCAGATCTCCCCGACACGAGCCAGAAGGGCACAGAACGGGGACGGGGACAGAGACAGACAGAGACAGAGACAGAAGGAGACGGAGGGAGAGAGCCAGCGCCAGAGCCAGAGCCAGAGCGTGCAAGCCAGCCCAGCCTGCTCCCCTCCGACCTCCGTACCGTCCTTCGTACCGTGCCCATCATCCATCATCCATCATCCATCATCCATCATCCACCATCCACCCCCCATCCCCATCCCAGGGCCCCCCCCGTGCAACAACAAACTCGCACTCGCCCTCCAGAGTCCAGACAGCCGCTTATCCCTTCTCTCTTCGATCCTCTCCTCCCTCGATCCCTCTCATCCTCGTCCTCGCAACTAGCCCTAGGCCCTAGGCCTCTCTCAACCCTCCCCTCCTGCCCTCCTCTACCCTCGCCTCGCCTACCCCTAGCCACCTCGTCTAATCCCACGCCCTCCGCCCACTGGTCGCTCGTTATCCTGATCGCTAGCCACCACGACCCATACCCAGAACCCTACCCATACGCTACCACGCCTATTCTACTTTTACTGACCTGACTACTCAACTCCCTCCACTCACCACCGGCTACCACCACCACCACCCAACCTCCTCTCCTCTCCTCCTCCTCCTCCTCCTCCTCTTCCGCGCCGACCTGGACAGATCCACCTTCCTCTCTCTCTCTCCCCCCCGACCTCTTGATTTTCCTTTGGTAGGAGGTTAGGATTGCGAAAAAAGGTATGTGCTCTGGAAGTCTCACTCCTCTTGTTTCTCTTGCGCTCCCTTCCGCCCATTGAATCCTCACATTTGCTGCAGCGCTGACTGTTGTACCTGCATTAGAGGTAGCATAACGTCTTCAATTCCTCACACGGCCTTCATCCAATACCTCCCTCAGCTCTTCCACCTCTTCCGGCCCTCTCCTCGTGCATCGCCGACGTTTCTCACGAGCTTAACGACCGTCCACGAAACTTTCGCATCCTCGAATGTCGAAGCACGGATCAGATATTTTCGAAGCGATAACTAAGCACAAGCATACCTGCAGCTTCGCGTAACCTTCAACGATCCTGTCGTGGAGCTTCAATCGCATCTCAATTGGATTGATCGGCTTTCTCCTTAAGTCTCCTGTTAACGACCTCTACGAGCCAAACGTTCTGCTGTTCCGAGTTCTTGAAGTTTTAACGAAATCATTTTGCGGCTTATGCATCATCTTGTCCCTCACGAACAATAAACGACCCATCATTTGCGCTCCTTGTAAAGCATTTGCAAGTTCTTGACTTTTTCCAAACTCAAGTTCACGGACTTTGATGCCAAAATATTGTTTCGTCAAACGCAGCCAACCTCTCAGCGACACCTGTTCTGCAACCCAAACCGTTGCCCATTCTGCCATTCCAGCTACCCACTTCACACGACCGATCCCAGAGACGCTTCTGCTCTCTGCCCTTTCCTCGCGGCTCTTCACTGAGTCTATCATCCATTGTCCGCTTCGGACGTGATCTCTCAAACCGAAAAGCTGGATCTCCCATCGATATCACAGGTGCAAACCCGGGGCCCTTCTGACGTACCATTCTACAATCATCACGCAAATCAAAGACCACTGTATGTGAATGATAGGTTGCCCTCTTTGCCTTTGCCACCGCCGCAACAGGCATACTCTTCTGGTACTTCGTCACCCCGGGTTGGTTCACTTGGGTCACTGGGCTCTTCGTCCATTCTGAACGGTAGCTCGCATTCTTCATACACGACTGCGTCGTCCTCCAACGGCCCAAAAACTCCTTCTCCGACTCTTCCCGCCAACAGCGGGCTCCCAGTATCCTTATCACAGACATCATATAGCAATACTCCTCCCTCTGGCCCTGCGTATTCTTACAACCAAGAATCATATTCCAACATGAACCACGGGCCTCAAGACATGTATTATGCTTCACACATGTCGAATGGGCAACCTCCACCGCCACAAACGGTCACATCAGGCAGTATGGGACACTATCCTCAGCACCAGCAGCCACCATTATTGCAGCCAGGACCCGCACAGTACAATCCGGCGCCCGCGCCCTACCAGCAGTACGGATATTCTAATGGGCTGACATCTCCTCAGTCGGCGGGTCATCAAGTTCCTGGTTCAATGGGCCAACAACAAAATGTTTTACCTTTACCAGCAATGTCTGCTAGCCAGCCCGTAATGCCACAGCCTGGATTTGGAGCGCAACAAGGATTTGATACCACTGGACAAGTCGCTCCACCTGGGATGAAACCAAGAGTGACTGCCACCTTGTGGGAAGATGAAGGGAGTTTGTGCTTCCAAGTCGAGGCGAAAGGAGTTTGCGTTGCACGACGTGAGGGTACGTACTGATGTTTCAATTGACTCGAAACGCACTGACATAAAATAACAGACAATCACATGATCAACGGTACAAAGCTTTTAAACGTTGCTGGAATGACCAGAGGACGAAGAGATGGTATTTTGAAGAGTGAAAAGATGAGACATGTCGTCAAAATTGGGCCTATGCACTTGAAAGGCGTCTGGTGAGCGAGGAGAGGGTGGATAAAATTATTATATGGCTAATTGTGAACCAGGATTCCATTTGAACGTGCTCTTGATTTCGCAAACAAGGAGAAAATCACAGAATTACTCTATCCTTTATTTGTTCATAACATTGGGGCTCTTTTATACCATCCCACGAACCAAACACGAACGAATGCGGTGATGGCAGCTGCAGAGCGAAGAAAACAAGAACAAAACCAAATGCGAAATACTCAGGCACCTAATCTACCATCACTACATCAACACCACCACCACTCAATGAGCAGCTCGATAGGTGGTCATTTATCAGGTCCACAGCATTCTTTAGCACCTCACCCAAGCGTACCTCGTCCGGGCATTGACCGAGCACACACCTTTCCCACACCTCCAACCAGCGCGTCTAGTGTAATCGGTAATATGGGTAGCGCAGATGGAAGCTTTCAATGGGGCACACAAGGTGGAATGGGGAGCGTTCAAGGTACAAATCCCCTGTCTATAGACACGGGTTTAAGTAACGCACGCTCAATGCCTACAACTCCAGCGACGACCCCACCGGGGACCACAATTCAAAGCATGCAGCAGTATCAACAGCCTCCGCAACCTTACGACACATCGCGGCAAATGTACTCTGCACCGCCGACCCAACAACCCGTGTATCAGCAATCGACACCTGATCAGCAAAACATGGCACGGTATTCACAGCCAAGCTCTTACATCAAGAACGAAATGGGTCCACCATCAGCACGCGCACCAGGGTCCGAAGCTGAGCACCATGAACCAAAAGATGCAAATGGCATGATCCATCACAACCAAAGCCAAGGTCAAGTCAGTCACGGCCACGAAGATGAGGGAGATCATGAGCACGAGGCAGAGTACACTCATGGCAATCCTTCAAGCTACGACGCAAATCGAGGGTCCTACAGCTACAACAACGGACCAGCAGTTGGCTCAATAACTGGCGAACATCCCCACCTGTCTCCAGAGATGACCGGCTCACCCAATCATCCAGCATCCGGACGTGCCACTCCCAGAACGGCTTCTGCACCACAGCCGTACTATGCGCAGCAACAAGGCTACAATACGCCTCCGCGAGTCCAGCCACCATCAAGTAATCTGTATAATGTAATGAGCAGTGAGCGTGGAACCGCAAATGGCAGCAGCAATGGGGATGTGTATGCACCACAGTCTGACATGGGAAATTCGATCCCAAACGGCTACGCGAGTCAGCAACCCGTAATGAACGGGGCGCCAACGAGCAACAAACGTGGACGTGATGATGATGATGACGGAAGACCTTCGAGTAGAGGTCCAGACGTTGACTTGAAGCGAAGGAAGACGATCCGTGAAGGATCAATTTCTGGACCTCCAACTTACGAGGCTGCTCCTCTGAACCGAGCTCGATCGGTCATTACACAAAGACGGCGATAATCTCGCCATTCTCTTAGTCAGATTTCTGCAAATTCTCACTCGGCTCGGACCGCACCTGGACCCGGAGCATTGCCATATCTATCTCATGGCCTCGGCCTTCGAACATACCCAAAATCTCCATCAATACACTCCTTGAGAAAAATTTCCTTCTTCACGAATGTTCTTGTATCGGCTGAACACACCATTCGGCACCTTGTTCTACTTCCCATGACGACGAGTTAACGACTTGATATTTTAAGATGGTCCTCTGAGACCACGCATATGCCTGACGAAATTTACGCTTTGCAAGTCCGGGATGAGATCCAACGAGAACGATTTCCATTCCCCACATTTATACATGCAAAATGCATACATGCAAAGCGCGAGGAGGAATTTGGGGAGGAATTGCAAATGCAAAAATGCAATGTCTCATGCAAAACGCCTGTTATGAACCCCAGGCGGCCCCTGATTTGAAGCGGGCATTCACAGTCAACACACCAAGTTGCTGTAAGCCTTTTGATGTTCATCAGGGGCAAATCTATTCATCATTTTACCCTTTTTCCTTGAGTTGACAAACATATTGATGATGACAATTATGACGATTTTCCTTGGTTCGGTTTAAGTGATATCTGGATATGGAAAGGGATGTGCTGTACCTGAACGACTTTACGAGAGAAATAAAAGCTATTGTGTTGTCTACAGGACGATTATATCTTTTTTTGAGAATACACTTCTTCGATATTGTGAACTCTTTATTTTTATTTATTTTTATTTTTATTTTTATTATTTTTTTATTTTTTACTCTTTTGGATTTGTGTGACCCTAACGTGGGACATTGAATTTGGCATCTGACATTTTTAGATTTTTTTTTCTCCACTCCCGATCGGGATACTAGATTTGGATTCTGACGTATTGAGATCTGTGGCGCAGGCGCAGTTTTTTCCGGACCGTGAAAAGTAAAGATCGAAAACAGGAAAGTCTTTCCGTCTCCGTCTGTCTTGGTCTGTCTGACCGAGATATCCACCTTGTCTCAAGTTCTCAACTCCTCTCTCTTTCACTCTCTCTCTCCAGACTTAACTCTGACGACGTATGATCTCCCCATACGCAATCCCTCCGGACATCGTTCCACAGAATTGGGGGTCCGAATCTGATTTCTGATGCTGATTCTGATCTGATTTTCTTCTCTCTCTCGAACCCTGATCCTATCCCAAAATTCCAAATCCCAATCCCAGTCCCAGTCCCCAGACTCATATCCAGACCCCAACAACAAGTTCAGCCATACCCAGCCAGGCCTCCACTCCATCCACATCACCAGCTCCAAAAAGCGAAGCGCTCTCCTCGGTCCCGGCGCAACCTCCCTCCCGAACGCACCTATGAAAAACACCTCTCTCCCAAACCAACCACACATATATAATCCCCCAATCTCCTGAAACAAGGTAAAAAAAAAAAAACCCCCCCAAAAGTACAGATAGGTGTGATGCTGAAACACACCAAAAAAAAAGGAGACCCCACACGGAGATGCAGATGCAGATGCAACTCAGCCGCCAGTCTGCAAATCAGACCCAGATACCAGAAATTCAGAGGATGCGAGATGCGAGATGCAGTCAGCTGACGAGGATGAGGACGAGGATGAGGACGAGGATGAGGAAATGAGATAATACCACGCCACGTATCGGTATCGGCGTATGGAAGAGAAGAGGAGAGATGGATACGTAGGTAGGTAGGTAGGTAGGTAGGTAGGTAGGTATCCAAACAGACGAGTAGATGAGAAATGGTGTCCCAAAACAGCTATGAGTCGTGCGTGTGTGTGTGTGTGTATGTATGTATGTATGTATGTATGTGCGCGAGTCAGTTTAGCATGCATGCATGCATGTCTGTCTGTCTGCTTCCGCCGCAATCCGGAGGAATGTCCTGAGAATTTGAAAATCTGGGGCTGAGTCAGAGGGGAGGGGAGGGGAGGGTCAGATTCGAATTCTGGTTCTGGTTCTGGATTCGGAGTCTGATTCTTGGCTGGGCTGGGCTGGGGAATTGAATCGAGTCGAGTCGGGGATATACTGTGCATGCATATATGCGTGCGTGCGTGTGTGTGTATCAGGGTTATGTATGTATGTATGTGTGTGTGTGTGTATCCTTGAATGAGCGAGGTTGATATTGATTACTTTCTCTTCCGGCGAGCATGCTACATACTTACATACATACGTATGGTGGATGGATTCGGTGCGAGTTTCCTTGATTGATTGATTGATTGATTGATTGAATGGTGTCGCGTCGTCTCGTCTCGTCATCCCTCCTAAGTTCGTTCCAATCTTGGAATTTGAGGAGTGTAGGGTAGGGTTACATTTCTTTCTCTCCGTCTGCTCTGTTTCTCTTATTCACTGCTCTAATTCCCATCCCGTTCTCTTCCAACCAGAGCTTGGAGTTGAAAGAGCAAGGTACATACTGGGTTAGGTTAGATGGTGAATGTTACTTACCTACTCATCCACGTTATGTTATATTATATTATGTACTACTTACTTACTCACTTACTTACCTGCGAATCGAATGAGGCTACGGGACTACGTACGGATTAAGTTATTAAGTTATTTGTTTATATATATGTGTGTGTTAAGCTATTTGCTAGCTTACTTTTTTATTTACTTGTTTATTTACTGACCAGGTTACCTATACCTTAACTCGGTATAACTATACCCAACCAATCAAAAAATCAAAATCAAAAATCGAAAATAGGAATTGAATTTGAAATTGTAATTGAAATAAAAGGCAAGACCAACTAAGCGAGGCACGATAAGGAAGAGAGAACAACTTAACTCAAAGACGAACAAGGTAGGACTGGAATTCTTTTTCTTGACTTATATTGGTAGGTAGGTAGGTAGGTAAGTACACATATCTGCAACTTCCTTTCTGATTTGCTTGCTTGCTGGTTACAGTTACAATTACGGTTACGATCGGACTCGCCGTCTGACTAACTCACTGAACTGAACTGAATCGAATTGGTGATTGGTGATTGGTCTACTCTGCATGTATGTATGTACGTATGCATCTAATCCGATTCCAAATTTCATTTTTTTTAAACATGAATTCGAATCAAATTGAGAAATTTGGATTTATGGTGCAGTACAGTACGTCTGGGGTGAGTTGTGAATTGGGTTGCGTGTTGGGTGATGCGTAAGGCTACATACATACATACATATGTAGCTTACTGACATGACACGCGAGACAAGGGAAGGCAAGGTAGGGAAGGCAGGGAAGGTAAGAGCTGCTCGGGACTCCCGACTCGGGACTCGGGATAGCAGGGGTGGTTCCCTTTTTCTTGTTGTGCCATGCGTTTGTTTTGCTTTCTTACTTCCCTTCCGCTTTCGTGTTTGGATTGAAGGGTAAGAGAGGGGGTAAGGCTGAGGGTGGGGTTATCGAGCTTATGTGGATGTGGATGTAGGTATGAGGGTAGTGAGGGTAGGAGATATGTGGGAGGAGGTACAGTAGATGGAGGAAGGGGGGTTGATGCGAGTCATTCTTGATCCTGGGTTGGAGATTGAGGGTAGTTTAATTCTCCTATTTTCCTATTTTCCGAGGGTAGGGGTATGGAGGAGGGTGTGGTGTAAGATGTAGAGTAGGGTGGGTTGGTTAGTTGATTACTGATTAGATGAGATAGTCTTGGCTTTCTAGGCTGAGAGTTGAGTATGAGTTTGAGAATGAGTTTGAGAAGTTAAGAAAGAGGAAGAAAAAAGTTGATTTTGAACGGAGTGTGGAATTGAAGTGTAGTTTAGATGCTGAAGACTGAGAAACGGATGCTGTTTGTGATTGTGCGGTATCGTATTTTGATATGCTGTAGTTGTCTTGCTCGTGATATCGTGGACGGTAAAGAGACGCTGCCTATCAACGCCACACTCCCTATGCTGTTTTGCCTGCCATGCAATATCATGCTGAACCTCCCATATGCTGCCATACCTGCCCTTCCTCCGCATTACGTCCCCACCCTTCTCATGCAATGAAAGTACCAATGCCAAGACGTGAAGTCAATCGCCACCCCAGAAGATAAACCAGAATCCAAAAGCATCGTAGAGTCGTTAAAAATAAGCCTTAGAGAGAGAGCATGCTTCTCAATCGACCCTATAGACCAAAAACCCGACCTTACCCCTCCCACCCATCACCAACTCTCCCTCAACCTGTCTGCTCTGCTCAACACCCCTAATCGCTTCCTCCACACACTTCCTCTCATCTACCTCCCCCATACCCAAACCCTCTTCACCAACAAGCTCCTCCCTCATCTCAACCTCCACCCTACCTTCCACCTTCTCCCTAACCACAACCTCAGCTACAGATCTCAACTCGAACTTCTCCTCACTAGGCGGTGCCGTAAAAACCATCCCGAGTACAATATTCTCCAACGCGGCGTCACTACTTAAACTTGATAATCGGAGGGTTTGTACGCTGTTTCGTGCTAGTGCTGGGCCAGAGAATAGGGGTGTGGAGTGGGAGAGAAGGAGCGAGGTGATGTGTGGCCAGGCGTGGGAAGGTATGTTGGTGTATGTATTGGTTGGGATGGCATTTGGATTCAGGATTGGGTGGTGGGAGATGGAGTGAGAGGGCGTGAGGTAGTTTTGTGGGTGAAAAGCGCATTGTGGTGAATTGTTAGAGGGGCTGGAGGACGGTGGGTATGAGGGGTCGGAATGCGCTGGTGATGGTGTTAGCTGAGAATTCTGTAGAGAGAATTATAGAGATGGAAGGAGGTGGTGTAAACCGCCGTTAGAGAGTATGGTTGCTGCCATTGCTGTGCCTTCATATGAATGCGCCGGTATGAATACAAAAGCTGAAGACGCGGAAGGTCCTACATTCGCGGCATGAAGCAGATCACCAGGAAAGCTTCAACCTCATTTCGGGATCCAACTTTGGATTTCACTTCTCTAGTAGATAGCAATTTCTCACACATCAAAGGACTTCAAGGAAAAACTACAGAATATAGAGAGAGAGATCTCAAAACTCACGCATAAAATCCCCAATCGCTCGTGCCGACACCGTCGCAACACCAACCCCCAAAATGAAAAGATTAGGAAAGAACATGATTGCAATTCTCACCAGGAGAGACAATCAATCAATCTATTAAAGAATCAAAGACCAAACTCCAGCGCAGCAACAACGAGCAAGCACCAACATTCCTAAACATGAGGTGGCAAAGAAGGGCAACCAGCATACTTAAGCCGGCGCACCAGCAACTCACATTCCGATGTCCCTCGCTTTACCGCATTGGTGTATCACGATAGCATCGTGACGTGCCTAACATAGAATAGAGGAACAGAAAAATATGGGGTTTTGCGCCAGAAAGGTACAATGCGCTCGAGCAGGTTCTCAACGCTTGATGTATCAGTCGTGCCAAGGGCGTGTTTGGGATTCCATCGTCTTATCTTTCTCGCTCAGTGCTCGGGCTTCAGCCTGTGACGCGCTGAAGCGAGAAGGGGGATGTGAAATCTGAAATCTGAAATCGGGTACTTTTACCCCACTTGCTCGGGAATCGGCACATTTTGTCGAGCTAAAACAATGGAATCCTGTTTCTGATTTTCTGGCTTTTCTGGCTTGAGATTAGGGCGCCATCGTCTGTGTGTTGCTGAGAGAGGTTGTAGTGGAGAAGGAGAATACGAAGCGAGGATGGAAGGAAACGAAACGAGGATTGTAAGATCTGCCCCGAGACTCGGTGGATCTCACGTGTTGCGGCTTTAGGTATTCGTAAGTGAGTTGCGTGATTCTGTTTTGAGGCTGAAGATCCAAGGTTTTGAGTTCTGAAAGTTTCGAATGAGAGTTTTACTAGTGGTGGTTTGTGAGGAGTAGGAAAGCGGTCCAAATGGGAAAGCTACCCCCTAAACTAAGCTCGCTTCGCTTGGATACTCGACTTCAGGTTGCACATCGGTATGCTGAATATTCGACATCTTTTCCTGACTCTGAAAAGTTTCGTTGCAGATCGCTGAGCTCATTGTTCAGCTTTGCTCTGAATTTCTCGGATTTTGTTGCACATCGCTGGCTGAATGTCCGGCTTCTGCTCCGACTTTCGCAAGTTGTGTTGCCTATTGCCCCCTTAATTGTCCGACCTCTACCTCCAACATTGCTAATTTTTGTTGTACGTCGCTGAACTTGATGGCAGTTCTATTCTTCAACTTTGGGAGGGTGACTCCCCGTATCTGCACGGCGAGTATGTTATGCAACAAAATATCTCATTGTCCAGACGGCTGCCAAACATCCTAGACTTCCTTAATGTCTAAAGAGTTGCCGGACATTCGATAAACGTTTCGTTGCATATCGCATTTTTCGAGAACGTCTCGATGAAAAAATCTTATTTGTAATTTAATTATTTTATAAATTAAGTTTTCAAACTTATATTTTTTGAGGGAAATATATAAAAATCTTTTTTAAATATTATAAAATATAACGAAATATTCTCTAAATATCTAATAATTGTTCGAACATTAAGATGCTTTGTTGCATATCGCACCTTTTTATACTAATCGATTATATACTAATTTTATTGCATATTTCAGCAGGATTAGTAGATAAATAAAAATAAGAAATATTGAGGAAACACTTTGTGTTTATAGAGAGTATGGGGTCTTCAAATGCCTATGATTTGAGTTAAAGAATAAGACTAGAGTTAAACTCTATTCAAGTTTGAAAATCATGTCTGGAAACTATGCATATAAAGTTGAAACAGACTAAACGGAATTTACTGATGAATACGGATGTTCAAATGTTTACAGACATTTAGAAAGGAGGGGCATTGAACTCATGGTATGGCAAGGGAAGCTACCTGGAAATTAGGGCACTGGCTTTCTCAGTACTCGTTCTATGTTTGGTGATGAGATCCAAGCAGGATATCCAGCTAAGTTAATTATAACAAACTGAGACATGTTGTGAAGTTGGTGAAAGCTAGTCTGACTGCTGGCCACATTTCAAGTATTCAGAGTTCATGATCAAGTAAATGACTGACTGTATTCATCTTTTCCATCCAAACATTAAACCCTTGCCAAAGTCGGCTGAAGCACTTTTCTTCATGGGGCATGAAGTTTTGGTTTTGTATCTTTTCATAAGTACCGACTTCGACTGGAAACTGACGGCTATAAGAGAATTCATATGAAACTATGACATTGTATAGACCGTAGTGACTTCTCCTTTGTTGGTAGTAGGGAACCGATTTTACGAAGTCCAATGACATTTGTGAAATAATTAAAATAGTTAGTAGACCTCTACTCATTGGCATCTACAATAACTGGATAGTAGTTACCGAGTATGTCTGATAATGCAGATCGGGTCTAATGAGGCGCACTTACAACATTGTTCCTGACGTAAAAAGCGGTCCTCAATTCAAAGAAAACAATGTTCAAAGCCTTGCCATTGCAGGATCTATCTCAACTGAGACATAATGTTTGGTCATCCACTTCATCGCACCCGCATCCCGTGATATCATACCTAACGCCAAATATGAACAACAACCTAATGTGCCTTCAACCATGCTAGCATTTGATCAAAAGCTTCCGCTTGAGCCACTTTGATCTTCGTGTCCTCATACTCTCCATACACGCCAAACCCATGCGGCACACCTGAATAGGTCTTGAACTCGCATTCGACGTTGTTCTCCTTCAAGTACTTCTCGCCATATTCCCGAATCTCTTCATCAAATAGTTGGTCATTCTCCACACATACGAACGCTAATGGAGATTTTGTTCCAGTGAAATCGTCTCGTGATACGGCAGTTGCATGGGCGATAGCACCCGCTTTGATATATGGACCTTTCTTGACGACGCCAGCCTCTTCGTCCTTTACCGCTTGTCCCCACATGACGGTATCAGGTTTCTCGCCTGCTAAAAGAAGGATCATTCTTCCTCCAAAGCAGTACCCAACTGAGTAGATTCCCCCACCGTTCGCAACGGCATCAGCAAACTCATCTTTGGCAGCCTCAATGACTTTTTGGATAATAGGAAGAACCTTTTCCGGTGTTTGTCGCGCAAGCCACATATCAATAGCGAACGATTTCGCTGTGTCTACTAGCGTCATTTTGATCTGCTCAATGTATGATGGGTCTTTCTCCTCGGAGTATGTTGCCGTTCCAGGCAGAGGATCATTGTTGAACATATCTGGCATCACAACGAGAAACCCCTCTTTCGCATATTTATCGGCTTGCAATTGATTGTTATTGGAGTGAAGGCCTGTGGCACCAGTAAGGAAAAGAATGAGCTTCGAGGGTGCATGAGGATAGTCGGTAGGTTTTGAGACATAGACGTCAATCCCTCCCATCTGAGTTATTTCACCGCTGGGTTTTTGTCCAGAAGCTGGCAGACGTCAGCGCATGCTTTATCCAGATGTCCGCTCTTCGAAAGGAGGTTTTGGAAATACTGACGAGTCGGTCTGTCAGTCACACAATGTTCCTATGCAAGTCAGCAATCGTACGGGGACATCCTTCAGGGCCGACTCACTCCAAGACTCGAGCTTCCTTGTGCGACAGGAGTATCACCCGGAATCAAGCTCTCTTTGGTTTCCTCCATGGCGTCACTCTCTGGAGCTTTGGTTGCAACTTCTGGTTCAGCCATGTTGTATGCTTGTTCGTGAGGATATGACGGTGCTGATGGACGCGCATTGAAGAGCCAGTGGTGTCTTGAGCTTTGGCGGGGTGACCCCAAAAATAGCGGCTAACGCCACATTTAGCGAGAAATCACTCTACACGCCTATTCTCGACGCGTTCTCCTCTTCAGAACCGCGTCACATCAACACAAATCCATTCTGCGTGGCAAAGTCCAACTCCACATACAATCTTTCAACATGGCAGATGAAGCAGCAAAAGCAGCAGCAAGGGCTCAGATTACCCAGGGTGCCTTGAAGTTTGTGAAATCCTTCGAGTATCATTATTTTGCTAACAAGGAGCAGCGCTATTTTCAATGAACCAGAGTCACTGGAGAGACAATTCCCTGTCCCAGTATGCCAGTGTGTACAGATCAAGGTCCTTAACTCAACTAGCGAAGGAGGACAAGAACGCTATCGCGTTGTGTTGAGCGACATAAAAAATTTCGTCCAGAGCATGCTTGCTACTCGTAAATTGCGCAACTTCCCAACGGAGAATTATGCTAATGAATATGATAGAAGCGAATCATGTCATCCACGAAGGAAAGTTGAAAAAAGGGTCCATTGTTCGTCTCAAGCAATATCAGGCGAATGCTGTGAAGGGCAAGAGGTAGGTGGAGATGTCGAAGTCAAGATAGCTAGTTAACACCGGTAGGATTCTGATCATTCTAGATCTCGAAGTTATCGAGAGTCTCGGAGAACTCGAAAAAATTGATAACCCAACTGGGCTTACTGTAAAGGAGGAGGAGGACTCAAAACCGGTCAATACTACTATTGGTGGGGGTGGATTCTATGGGAATAAACCACAAGCCCCAGAGCCTGTGAAGCAGGAACCACGCACTCTTCCCTCACGAACGGGACCGTCAAGCTCTGCCTCTCATTCCAATATATACCCTATTGAAGGCTTGTCGCCGTATGCGCATAAATGGACCATCAAAGCTCGGGTAACACATAAATCGGACATCAGAACATGGCACAAGCAGAACAGCGAAGGAAAGCTGTTCAGTGTCAATCTCCTTGATGAGAGTGGAGAGATCAAGGCTACCGGATTCAACGACCAGTGTGATCAGCTCTACGAAACTTTCCAGGAGGGTTCTGTCTATTATATCTCAAGTCCATGTCGAGTACAGCTTGCCAAGAAGCAATTCTCGAATCTGCCAAATGACTATGAGCTCACGTTTGAGCGTGACACTGTTGTCGAGAAAGCCGAAGATGCAACTGAAGTTCCCCAGGTTCGGTATCACTTTACTAACATTGGCGGTCTGCAGGATGTTGAGAAGGACTCAACAATCGATGTCATCGGTGTTCTGAAGGAGGTTGCTGAAGTCACTCAGATTACTTCTAAGACTACTCAGAAGCCTTTCGACAAACGTGAACTCACTTTGGTGGATGATAGTGGCTTTTCAGTTAGACTGACGATATGGGGCAAGACTGCTACAGCGTTCGATGCTGATCCCGAATCTATTGTCGCTTTCAAAGGTACTAAGGTTGGAGACTTCGGTGGTAGGAGTTTGAGCTTGCTGTCTTCTGGCTCTATGGCTGTCAATCCCGACATTCCTGAGGCTCACAAGCTCAAGGGGTGGTACGACTCACAAGGCAGGACCGAGCACTTCAATTCACATTCAGGTATGGCTGGAGCAGGAGCTGCAGGAGGCCGCAATGAACAGTTGAAGACCATCGCCCAAGTCCGAGAAGAGAATCTTGGAATGTCTGAGAACAACGACTATTTCTCCACCAAGGCTACTATCGTCTACATTAAGCAAGACAACTTCGCGTACCCTGCTTGCTTGAACGAAGGTTGCAACAAGAAGGTGACTGATATGGGAGATGGTACCTGGCGTTGTGAGAAGTGCAACATAAACCACCCGAAACCAGAGTACCGATACATCATGTCGGTAAATGTGAACGATCACACTGGGCAGATGTATATTAGCTGCTTTGACGATGTTGGACGTCTGATCATGGGCATGAGTGGAGATCAGCTCATGGAACTTAGGGAGAATGATAACGCTGCGGCCCAGAAGGTTTTCGAAGATGCCAATTGCAGGACATTTACCTTCAAAATTAGGGCCAAGATGGATACTTTCCAAGATCAGCAAAGGTATGTTATTATGAATGAGATTGTGAACGTGCTAATACCGCTTGCAGAGTTCGTTTCCAAGTCATGAGTGCTGTGCCTATTGATTACAAGACTGAGGCTCTCAAGCTTGCGAATCTCATCAAGCAGTACAGTATGAACGATTGAGCATCCATTTGATGCGAAACGCCTTCTGACAGACTTGGAATGTACCTGATGAGCTATGAACTAGGGAATGCTGAGCAGGATGAGGGAGGAGGCAGTAGTCACTGTAGATTATGGCTCGCATGAGTCACGTATGAGCGGAGATATGCTATTACAGGTCTTGGCGTTGATGGTAAATTCATGGCACAGTATCATGAGAATATGAAATAATCTTTGTCAGGCAAATATGCTGCACTGCTTTCTATTTTTGAGACCTAGCTGTGCTACGATCCCCTATGATATTGCTCTACTACCACAAATCATCGCTCTGACGGTACGCCAGCCTCCATATGCAACCAAGCCATGCAGTACGCCGCGCTTCTCAATTGAGAAACTAGATTGTACCACGCTAATAGCAGAGCAAAGTTCTCCTTGCTCCCACTTTTTCTGTGTCATTCATAATGCATATCTTCATCCTTCGTTGTTCATTAATATACTAAGCCCATGCATATCAGTTGTTCGGTGCGTTTGGTACATTTGATCTTTGGTCGATCATTCAGTACAAGGGGCTCATAATATCCTCATCCTCGATCGAATCGTTCCAATCCATATCCGTGCCGCCCCCAACAAGCTGATCACTGACCCCACCCGTCTTAGCGTGCTTCTTTTGCTTCTGAACGTATTTGATGTAATCCTTATCGTGGGTCAGCATGCGGTCTGTCTGTTTGATCTCCTTGGTCAGCGACTTGATCCGTTCTGTTGATCCAGCCAACTCTCTCTGCATCTGGGACTCTGTCAACAGTTGACCCTTAGGCGAGAATGTGAGAATCGAAGGACCATTGGCAGAAGTGCTCATTGTAGCGTGTAATTCTCCTGCGCTGATCATGCTTTGGATCAAGCCTTCCGCAGCTTGTGGAGATGGGAGTTTATTTCCCGTCTCTGCACTTGTTGTCTGGCTGACTATTTCTGGGATTGAGATCTTGCTATAGATGTTTGCGAGACTCCGAATCTGGAATTTTTGAAATGCAGCGAGGACGCTGAGAACAAGGCCCATGTTCCAATCACTTCTCCAAATGGGATTGCCAACTTCAGCTTCAGACTTCAGTCTAGAGGCGGTGCCGTTCTCGAATATCTGTGCTAAGATCTCGTAGGGTTTTGCCATGACATGATAGCATTTAGCTGCACCGCTGCTGGTTGACTTTGGGAGTGGAAGTAATCTGCCTTCCAGCAAAAGACCTACAAGCACCCATTTCTTGTAGGCGTCCACCATAACCTTGCTTACGTTGGACTCCTTGGCGGGGTACGTGACGGCACTCTCAAGACATTGCAATGCACCTTCCCAATTCTGCATCCCGATATAGATCATTCCGCTATACAGGAAGTATTCCAGGACGTCTATGTACTTGAATTTCCCTGTAAGCTTTGATTGAGGAGTAATGAAGGAGACAGGGCTCAAGCTCATATCGCAGGTAAATTTTGGCTTTGTTACGTTAGGAGCTCCAGGTACGTAGAGGATGAATTTGTCCAGGACCGGTAGGGCATCGGCGAGGTTTCTCGATTCCAGAGCTAACTTCACCAATAGTAAATGATGTGTTGTGAGCATACTGCCTGTCGGATCTAGTCGTGTAAGGGCGGTAGCAATAGGGCCAACAGCAAGGTGACTCTGAGGACGGACAATTAGTTAAATTAATGATAGAAGATCGCCTAAACCAACCTGTCGATTTTGCGACGCTAACCCTGCCACAGCTTCGATGATGTGCGAGAACTCTTCGCCAATATATCTGATCTGTCGTGGATCGAAGGTGCTCAAAAAGCCTGTCATCTTCTCCCATAATGTATCATAGTCTACGCCCTTGTTGCCCCCTTTTCTCATGGCCGAGATGTTCGCAAGTAGGATGTTGGCGTATGGGACGCTATTTAGGGCAGGATTGATGACCTAGAGATACTATTAGACATTTTGTAACTGTAGAACTTCTTCTTGGCGTACATCTAATGCATGTTCACCACCAGAGGTCTGTTGGAGTAGCTTTGTTTCGGACATCTTCCCAACAACCTCGATCTGCTCTTTGATCCCCTCATCGTATGCTTGATCAGACAATGGCTTCGTTGATGGGGGATGTGGTGGAAAGGAGAGGAGCTTAGAAAGTAGGTCGTCCATTTCGATGGTTGATTGACAAGAGAATAGGTTAGTTGGCTTTTCACTCTATCGTAGAGCTAGAAGCTATGGCGGGGAAGCTCAAAACGAACGTCCTCGACCCGATCCGATGTCGTCGCGTTCCACGCTTAGTTCTAGAGAAAAACGAAGATCTTTGTACGTAAAGGCAGCTGAGTATTCACTCGATTTGGTCGCGGGGAAGGGTTAAGAGCGATGGGGGTTGTTGACAGCGCAAATGGACAAGGCTGGCGTGCTGCCTACAGGCTCGATAAATTCGCGATAGGCAGTTCCCCAGGCCGGAGCCGAATCGGCCCGCATTTCCTGATACGCTTACCCCAGCCTTATATAGATACTCACCCTTTCATAAAATTTCATGAACTTGAGTCACGCTTTGGGCAAATGCAATTGCAATGCAAAGCACAGACTGAACATCACTCTCTATGTCTTTGACGAACGCGCTTCCAGCAGATGCTGCAAAAGCAGCAAAGTCTGCTTCTCATGTCCTGGGTACACTCCCGACTGCAGCTAGAAATGATGCTTTAACAGCTATCCACAAGGGACTTTCTGGGGCGAAAGAGGAAATCCTTGCCGCTAATGCTCGTGACCTTGAATTGGCGAAGAAGGCTGCTGATAATGGAGAATTGAGCTTGAGTATCGTTTCGCGATTAGATCTAGGCAAGAAGGGCAAGTGGGAGGATATGTTGAAAGGGATCTTGGATGTTCGAGAGCTGGAAGATCCTGGTGAGTTTGTTGTGTTCCATCAAGATTTCGGCACTGACACAAGGTTGTAAGTTGGGAAGGTCACGTTAAGAACAAAACTTGATGATGGCTTGACCCTAGAAAGGGTTTCTTGTCCAATTGGAGTTCTCTTGATAATTTTCGAAGCTCGGCCTGAGGTCATTGCCAATATCGCCTCCCTTGCAATTAAATCTGGCAACGCAGCAATTTTGAAAGGTACAATTGAGGTCCCAAGTTGAGAATGGTTGCTGAAACTTGGAACAGGCGGCAAAGAATCCACCGAATCATTCGTCGCCATATCTAAAGTGATTTCTGCTGCACTAGAGTCAACAGAAGTCCCGAATTCCGCAATCCAACTTGTCACTACCCGAGATGTCATCCCAGAACTATTAAGCCAGGACAAATATATAGACTTGGTCATCCCAAGAGGTTCGAATGAACTCGTCCGATACATCCAGTCTTCCACCAAGATTCCTGTGCTTGGTCACGCGGATGGTCTCTGTTCTCTATATCTTGAGCACACCGCTGATCTTGCAATGGCTGTCAAAGTTGTTGTTGACTCCAAGACAGCATATCCAGCAGCTTGCAATAGTGCGGAGACATTGCTAGTTGAAGAGGCTGCTCTCGAGACCCTTTTGCCCCCGATAGCTCAAGCACTGTTGGAAAAGGGGGTTTCGTTACGCTGCGATGTGGCTAGCAAGCAAGCTCTAACAAGCAAACTCGAATCGCATTCCGCCGTTATACTACAAGATGCAGAAGACATCGACTTTGATACTGAGCACCTGTCACTAGTACTGCCGATCAAGACTGTCAAGTCAGTCTCTGAAGCAATCGAGCATATCAATTTTCACGGATCTCATCACACTGATGTTATCCTCACGTCTTCGACCGAACTAGCTGAACAGTTCATGTCCAGCGTGGATTCAGCAGGTGTCTTCTGGAACACTTCTACTCGAATGGCTGATGGCATGCGATTCGGATTTGGTACTGAAGTGGGAATCAGCACCAACAAGATTCACGCACGAGGTCCCGTCGGTCTCGAAGGACTGATGATATACAAATACAAACTCCGTGGCGGAGGCCATGTTTCTGCCGAGTATGGGGAGGCCGAGGGACAGAAGAGATTCAAACACGAAACGCTCCCTTTATGAACTAAGACCCGAAAGCATGAGTGAAACTTCGTTAGTTTGCGAGTTCTGTATGTCCCAGGTTTTGTCATTCTGCTTCCTTATCAGCCTTGTCAGAGTCTATTGTAGCCAAGATGGAACAAACTTGCATACATGCCATGTCGTCCTCAGAGGTTTGGCGCTTGGAGCTTCACGACCTAAAAGTTTAATGTTCAAGGATACTAAAAGCGTAGCAGTCAGGAACTAAAAATCAACTCATGTCAAAAATAGTTTAGGTCTCAGCAATCATGATGGTTTCATGCCGCCCATCCCGAAACATTCGTCTGAGTGCTTTCTGATTCGCAACGAACTGAAATCCTGCCCCTATCTACTCTGGTCCGTTGCTCGGTGCAACTGCTGCTAGGTAGTACGTTGAACTATGGTGTACTTTTTATTCGCTTGCTACATTTATTACCACTTTGGCAGGATATGGAAGAATGAACCCATCTTAAGAAACGCGTGCAAGTATGCAGTAAATGAAATAATAGCTTGGTAGCATTCAAGCATATGACTGGTGATAGAACGATTGGGAATGTGCGTGGATGATGCCATGATAGCATCTAAAACCCATGCCCGAATATCTATCTATCTTTGCTGTTTGCTGCAGGATGTTTGGACATCCTATTATGATCCTGACATCGCTCCCCTTGAAGTATTGTTGCATATGCAAAATGCTTAGTACCGACAGGAAAGTTCTTCCGGACCCGCATCTAAGAAATAAATCACCAATATTAGCCCAGACGCCATTATTATAGTCACCATATTTTAGCAGTAAATAATCACTGCAATCCAGATACCTTCTTTCAGTTTATAGCTTGTATAGATTCACAGTAAATTCTTTTAGAGATTACGAAAATTTGAAAGAGTCCGAGGGTAAAATATAAACTGGCCATGCCTGGAAATGTAGCCGCGGCCGTAAGATCGTTTTATTTTGTGGAGGAAGAACGCCGCGAATGTGCAGAAAGGCGAGCATTCACCTAGATAGGTGTATCTTATTAGGAATAGAGAGTTTCGGTGGTCTCGGATTCGTTCCAGTGTATATTACGGTGCAATATCGGAAAATACGTAAGCTAGTCGGTCTCGCCTAACGCCGAATCGGGTTTTTCGGAAACGTTTGTCGGGTCATCAATTAAATCCGACGCAATCATGACCAGTCTTTCGGACGTCATAGTACTTTTTGACATGCTTGTTTTCGCAGTTTTGCAGAATATCCCAAGCATCGGAGGTGAAGTTATCGGAGATGATGAATCAGATGGAGATCAAGAGAAGAAAATCATGTGATTCTCGAATTGACTCTGCTGCCGCGAAGCGGCTACATCATCGTCGACAAGTATATAATGAAGAGTAGTCCTCGTTTGCAAAAGATACTATTCAGCATACACATCACATTCCAATCATCCTAGTACCATCTTCATACACATTCGATTTCATCTCAACATCATACTACCACATTCATACTCACCTCATCATCACCAACACTAAGCATAATGGAGACCATCAACACCAAAGTTCACCAGCTCCTCAATTCAACCTCAGGGAAGGGCAAGACTATCCTCATCACGGGTGGTTCAGGCTTCATCGCAGCACACGTGATCAATGCCTTCCTGTCCCGTGGTTACAATGTCCGTACCACAGTTCGTTCCCAAGCAACCGCCGAAAGAGTCAAGTTGGAACACGCCGACAACCTCGACCGACTCTCTTTCGCCATTGTCCCAGATTTGCAGACACCCGGTGGACACGATGAAGCTGTGAAAGGCGTTGACGGTGTAATCCACACTGCATCACCATTCGTTCTGCAAGTCGAAGACAACGAGAGAGATCTCCTCAAGCCTGCTGTCAACGGCACGACTTCAGTCCTCACATCCATCCAAAAGTACAACCCGAACGTGAAGCGCGTGGTCATTACTTCCTCATTCGCCTCGATCGTCGATATGGACAAAGGTGTTCGACCAGGATACACCTATTCGGAAAAGGACTGGAACCCAGTGACTTACGAGACCGCCTCAAACAAGGACACCAACGGCGCCATTGCATACTGTGCATCGAAGACCTTCGCCGAGAGAGCAGCCTTTGATTTCGTGGCGAAGAACAAGCCCAACTTCAACATCTCGACTATCTTGCCCCCTATGGTCTATGGCCCAGCGGCACACACAATCAACAACCTTGACCACATGAACACCTCGTCCGCTGATATCTACCGCCTAATGAACGGTTCCTTGAAAGAGGTGCCAGAAACTGCCTTCTACCCATACGTCGATGTCAGAGATGTTGGTGAAGCGCATGCGAGAGCCTATGAATATGCAGAAGGTGCTGGACAGAGATATTTCGTCGCTGCAGGTCGATTCACTTACAACATCATCTGCCAGATTATCTTGAAGAACTTCCCAGAGTTGAAGGAGCGGATTCCAGAGCCGAAGGACGTGCCGTTTCCGGATGTGTACCTAGTGAACAATGAGAAGGTGAAGACGGAGCTTGGGATGAGCTTTATTGACTTGGAAACTTGCATTGTTGATCAGGTGAAGGAGTTCCTTGCGTTGGAGGAGAAGAGCAAGAAGTGAGAGTCGGTTCTGTGACGAGTTGATGAGTTTGTTAGCCTAGATTTTTGAGCGAATAATAGAATTTTTGAATGACTTTTTTAGTTCCTGATGAATTTTCTTAAATCTAAAATTTCTCGCCGGTGATGAGAATCTCAAATCGTCGTGAAGTCGTCGCTGTCTGAACTTTGCTATCGTCTCATCTCAACCCATAATAAGCAATTATCGCTTCATAGCCCCTTAACCAGCCACATTCTCCGCGATCTTCTCACCGTCCTTCCCTACCTTTCCCACCTGTCTTTCTGCTTTCACCGCCGGGACCTCGAACATCTTCCCCAGCGCCTCGAGACTTACATTACCACCGCTAAACACCACACCCAGATCCCAACCCTCATCTCCTCCTTCCGTCTCCACGATCTTCCTGAAGTCCTCATTGAACAAGGCAACCGCCAATGGCACCACCGCGCTTGGCTCAACAACGACTTTCATCCTCTCTAGCACCAACCTGAGCGCCTTCTTAATCATGTCCTCCGTCACACTAAACATCTGCCTCACTAATTTCCTCTCATAGATAACACTCCAAGGATAAACACCAACCGGCGTCCTCAACCCATCAGCAATCGTCAACGTCGAAACCTTCTCCACCCGTTTCCCAGACTCGAATCCCCGTTTACAATCATCAGCACCCTGGAATTCCGGTTCTGCACCAAAGACAAAAATCCCCGTGTTCTCACAGGACAGAGCCACGCCAGAAAGCATGCCGCCACCACCACACGGAGCAATAATCGCATCCAATCCCTTACCTTTTCCCTTCCCATCTCCCTTGACAGCAAAGTTACGTTTGGGTAGTGTCTGCCCCTCGCTCTTCTCCGAAGTAATCATACTCTCAACCTGTTCCTGGAATTCGATCCCCATGGTTCCTTGTCCGAGCATGATATCAGGATGATCGTATGGCGGAATTAACCTAGCTCCTGTCTCTTTGATCACTTCTTCGACGACGGCTTCTCGTTCTACGGATGTGGAGCCTGAGAAGATGACGTGGGCACCGTAGCCTTTGGTAGCTGCTATTTTGGAGGGGGTGGAGATGGTGGGCATGACGATGTGGGCGGGGATGGACATTGTGCGGGCGGCGAGGGAGAGTGCCTGTGCGTGATTCCCTGATTGAAGGGAAGAAAGATTAGCATTGTGTTACAAGGTGCGAACTAAGACTTAAAAGTGTGTGAGAGCTGGGAGGAAAGGGAAGTGAGTTCCAAGCGGCGAAGTCGAGATGATCAAGGCATCGAGTTGCATAGGACAACTGGGAAAAGAGAAATACCAGAGCTATGCGTAACAACTCCCTTCTCTCTACCACCACCTGCCTCCCATCCCTCCTCTGCCATCAACCTCTTCAATGCATGGAATGCACCCCGCACTTTGAATGCCCCCACTTTCTGCAAGTTCTCGCATTTGAACCATAACCTTATAATCGGTTTCGCAGGTTCCTGGCCTTGCCATGGAGTGCCTACCAGCGCAGAGGGCGACTGAGGCGTGGATGCGAGTTCAGTGAGTGTGGTGTTAGTAAGGACTGGAGTGAAGTGAATATGCTCTTTGATGAGCGCATGCGCCGCGATGACGGATTCTCTGGTGAGAGGAGGTGACTTTTTTGGATCTGCCATTTTATCAGCTGTGTTGAGAATGTAATTGAGTCTTATGAGGAATTCTTTTGCTCGAAATGTCCTGGAGCTCGCGAGTGATCCTTGGATGTACAAGCACCATAAAAATTAGTTTGCTTCGGGGGAATTGGTGCCGATGCCGGAGACGAGGGGAGTATTAGCACGAGCAATTGGAAAAGTGAGGGTGAATGGTAAAAAGGTATAACTTTTGCAATTCCGGATACCATGATCCCAAAGAATGAAAGATCCCTGGGAGTAATAGTACATTTCGCCAGTTTTTCACTCCAGTATCAGAAATAAAGCCCCCGTCATTTATACACCCCTCACTTCTGGTTCTCAGGACGGAGCGAACTGCAAAATATTAGCGAATGTCTATATGCGATGCAGAAAGAAGCTTACCGAACAGCCTTTCCTGCTCTCCAGATCTCCAAATCACGGATCTCCTGCATCTCCTTCTCGTACTTCTCACGGTAATCAGGTTGAGAGTTGAAGGTAAGCGACCGCTCGGTCTCCTTGCCGGTCTTCACAGAATCGTAGAGATCGTTGAACACAGGCTTCAAAGCATCCTTGAATCGTCCGCTCCAGTCAATGGCACCACGACGAGCAGTTGTAGAGCAGGCCTCGTACATCCAGTCCATACCGTTTGCGCCAATCAACGGATACAAGCTTTGGGTAGCCTCCTCGACGGTCTCGTTGAAGGCCTCGCTGGGGCTGTGACCTTGCTCACGGAGAACCTCGTATTGCGCGAGGAACATACCGTGGATACCACCCATCAAGCAACCACGCTCACCGTACAAGTCGGAGTAAACTTCCTTCTCGAAGGTGGTCTCGTAGAGGTATCCACTGCCAACACCGACACCAAGTGCAATGGCCTTTTCCTTGGCATGCCCAGTCACATCTTGGTAAACGGCAATGGAGGAGTTGATACCACGACCCTCGCGGAAGAGAGTTCGGACAGTTCGACCAGATCCCTTAGGTGCAACGAGGATGACATCGACATCAGTTGGGACATCGACCTTGGTTTGGTCCTTGAAGACGGGCGAAAAACCGTGGGAGAAGTAGAGAGTCTGAAAATAAGCTTTTGTTCAGACTGCAAATTTCAAGGTGACGAAGCTTACCTTTCCCTTGGTGATTTGGGGCTTGATGGCAGGCCAGGTCTCACTTTGGGCAGCATCACTGAGCAAGTTCATGATGATGGTACCCTTAGAGATTGCCTCGTCAACGTCAAAGAGGTTCTTGCCTGGAACCCAGCCATCTTGTTGGGCGTCCTTCCATGATTGACCGTTCTTTCGAACACCAACCACAACATTAAGACCTTGATCCCGCATGTTCAATGACTGCGCATGGCCTTGCGATCCGTACCCAATGATTGCCATTGTATCATTCTTGAAGTAATCCTAAACCATTGTGAGTATTTTAATCGAATATGCGGTGAGATGAAAAGTACTTGGAGCTTTGCAGCAGGCCAGTCAGCTCGCTCTAGAGAAGTTGTCAGTAGAGATCATGCAGATTGAACTTGAGAAATATACCATAGACATCTTCCTTGACACCAGCAAAGTCAATTGTCTTCACACCTCTGACCTGTTGGGCTGCGACTGCAGCGCGGGCAGCAGTAGGTCTAGCAGAGGCATTGAGGGCAGAAACGAAGGTACGACGAGCTGGAGCACTTAATTGCTTTGCCAATGGCGAGCGGAGAGCTCTTGTGAATGTACGGGAGGCCATTTTGTGATTTGGAGTGGAGAGGTGGTGAAAATAGAAGAATTTGTTTTGTCTTGGGTGGACTATGAGTCTTGACAAAATTTCGCCGACAACGGAACAGAGCCGAATGGGGCCAAGCCGCTTTTGATATGATAACGCGATTAGCAACGGTGAGCAAGGAGGGGTCAGATTCCAGCAGGAATTTTTCGTAGAGATAAAATGTGTGCAAACAATCGCCATAGCTTCAATTCGTGCTTCTTATAAATTTCTCAGGTATGTTGAACGTAAAAACGAACTGTGTAGAGAATCAATTCTACCAGCCGACAGGCACGAGACCATTTATTTACTCCCAAAGGCACCCATCCATTATCAACGCCTCATTATGCCATGGTGCTCGAATCCTGCAAGTCTAAGTGGCATATGCCTAGTGTATCATTGGCCATCCTGTACCTTGCCCATCGCCTGTCATTTCATTCTTTACTTCAAGACTCTCTCGAAAGTCTGGTTCTTGACCGTCCCACCACCCATGGAAGACCGAACGTTACGTTTAAATCCTTCTCTGTTCGATCGCAAATCCTCTGCAGCTTCTTTGTTCAAGGGATCCGAGGCGTTTGGCTCCAGGAAGAGGAACTACAGTAGTAATTAGCATTATGCCCCAAACTTAGTCATCTCCAAGGCACATACCTGCAAACCAACAATGATAGCATTTAGGTTCAGCACTGGCTTCCAATCCTCCCTCAAGATATTCAGGCAGACGTTCCCATCAAGATCGATGTTCGGGTGGTATATCTTCTGAGTGCATTTGACCTTGGGAGCCTCATGCGGGAAGTTTTGGCTGATGGCGAATGTGAAATGGAACCTTCCGCCCTTATACATACCCTCATCCGGCTCGATGGTGAGATTGAAGTTTAGGATATCGTCAGGATCTGGGAACTCGGTCTTCATCGTACTAGGTAACGCAAGCTCGGAGAGATCTGCGCGCAGGTGGTTAGTAATTTATAGTGACAGACAGTGGTCTGGATAATGAGGCGCACCCTTCTGGACTCGGAGTTGTGCAGCTGTCACCTTCTTCTTCCTTGTGCCTGCAGCAGCATCTGCGTTAGCATCTTGCTGCTGCTTCTGTTTCTGTGGAATAGTTAGCACGTTATGCCAAAGGAACAAGGGGTGTCCCTCGTTCACATACCATAGACCAGATCTTCAGCATCTTGGCGGCGTCTGTATCATACAATCGTTGTTGTTTGTGGTCCCTTGTGGTGGAAAGATCTCGAAGCAAGGAAATGCGAAAAGGAGATCTCTAGCGTGCTGGTGCAAAGATGGCGAAGGCGAATGACTCCCGCTTGAAAAACACGTCAGTCGCAAGGCTACCCCACGAGATTCGACGACAGAAAGGAAATACTGGTGTTGGTTGATTTTGTTCGTTGGATAGCAGGAACACAATAGTGGCGGGGTGGGCCGAAGAAACCCAGCCTATGCCGGCCGCCTAACGACAGCCTGGGCTTCCACTCTCAACCCAACGAAGTAGTCTCACGTGCTGTAATCCAAGTCCTTAGCCTCGTTCTTGTTCGATTGCTACGTTTTATCTGAAAATATAAAGGTTATATATGTCATTTGTTTATTGAGGAGTCAAGATGCCCTTCAGCCTGCAAGTGCCTGGATATGCAACTAAGCACCCAAACGAGCTTGTGATCCAAAGTCTGTGCTTCCTAGGGTCGTCTCGAAGCATGAAAAGTAACTTAAAAAGTACGGACTTTTGATACTAGGCTTGTAACGTCTCTTTGCTTTCATAGCACCTTCTCAGCCTTCAAAGAGTCTCTTACAAATCCTTATAGAGTATACATGCACTCCTCCTTAGTGGCACCACGCAAGCGAAATCGCCCAATAGAGTTGACAGCGATATGAAAATGACAATAGTCTATATCTAAGCTATTAAAAGGGCAGCTTCTACCCTAAGAACGTCCAAGAATGCAAAATGCAAAAGGTAGAAGACAGGAGCTTGATCCTCTTATAAATGCATGTCGTCCACGAAAGCAACGAGGCTTAACCGCAGGCCATATCCATTCGATCTGTAAAGGTTTGCTTTATCTGCTTGTGCGAAATGCTTGTGGCGGACGTTATATCGTTTTTTGGAGCGCCGATATCGGAGCTCAAGGACTGTTTTATTGCTTAATTCTAGAGTGAATAGGAGGGAAACGTGTCTTGTGACTATTGTCTTCTAGTTGAAGCTGCTTAGACACAATTGAATTAGTACTATTGTTTATATCGATACAACATGGCATCTTAGCTACCTCCAGAACTCATTATTCGCTTTTCTACTTGACCCGTTAATTTGACTTATCGACATCTCTGCACAAATTTTTAAGATCTATAAAAAACTATCATCTATCTCTTAGTGCCGGAATTCGACATTGACGGGGTTACAGGACGCCTTCGCCAAGTTGCAAATTTTGTTCCATTTAGAAGCATAGGACTGTTTTCCTGAGTATCTATCCTCTCGGTGATAGCATTGTTACAGACCCGCAATTAGCTCTTGCAAAAATTCAGCTCTGCATAAGACGACATCTCGCTTAACTTGACAGCCGTGAGCAATTGCTAATCATATTATTCCTCCAGTTCTCAGATAATATATACCCACCAATGTTCAAGATTCCATATAAAGAATGTCTGTATCTAGTTTTCTACTATTTAGATCAAGCTATGTAAGCAATGTCGTGTATCCAGGTCCAACATTTAACAGCCTATAGAAGGGGTTAATAAAACGACAAAGCCTGGAAAGCTTTCAATGCTCTAATTAAGGAAAACGTCAGGTATAGGCATCAAAGCAAAAGCAGGGAGAAGCATGGAGAAGCATGTCGAGAATGCTTATACCAAACGTTTTGTTACTTGCATCACCTGGAACATTATCAATACCTCACAACTTGAAACCAAGAACAGAGATTCCTATCAAGAAATTTGACAATGCAATTATACACCGTCACTCGAGGTATCCAAGTTCGAGATCAAATCACGCTCTCAATCATGAACCGACATTGATAAATTCCAGGCATGAAGGGTATTCAATTTCTACGCCAAATAAAACAAAAACACGGACTGCTATCGAACCAGCCATCATTTTCTCTCATCGATCGAAGAAAAAATCTCAACGCCACCCAATATGTGCAAATGCAAGCCATCCACATGCGATAATCTTACAACAGGGAGGCCGGCTATTTTTCCACCGCTCCTTTCACCCCCAGAACCTGAATTACCCAGAGGTTCATTTCTGGCCATTAAACGATCCATCAAGGACTTATGGATTTGCGTGACGGAAAAGGAGAATTTAACGGCGGCTGAAGCAGCACATTATGCCAGAGCGTCCCAAGAACCACACGCAGCCGATGAAACGGACACATGACAAGACGGCGGTGGCATATAGAAGAATTGTGAAGAACTTCTGTGTACGGACTGCTGCTGTGTCGGTGTTCTGTAGAGTTGTTAGCAGGGAAGTCAATAGTAAATACAGAATGAGTACTAACCCCGAAGCCGAACTTATCAACACTATCACTTGTGATAACGACGGCTAATGCCGCGTTGGAGAAGATCCAGCAAATTAGAAGCTTGGTTCTGAAAGATTTGTATGAGTCTTCCAAAGTCTTCTTCTCGACCTCAACCTCAGGGACGTAAGGTTTCAAAGCGCGCTTAACCGTAGCTTCGAATTGACTATCGATATCCTCTTGCGGTCTGTCGATTTCTTCAATGACTGCTCCTTTTCCATCCTCCTTCTTCGTGGTCGCAGAAGGAAGAGCATCCGCCTTGTCCGAACCCTTGGTACCCCAGGAAACATCATGCCAATTGCTGAAAGCATAAACCATAAGGATGTTGATATAAGAGGACATGAGGAGGAGATACTGGCCGAAGGAGTGGAACATGTGCCACGGGTCGAGGTACATGAAGGATGCAATGAAGTATAGTCCGAACGTGGCCAAGAGCGCAATGATAATGATACCACCAGAAGCTCCATCGCCGCCGAAGAAACTCTTGAAGAAGTCGTCGACATTGTCTGTTTTGATCGATGATCCAGCGATACCGCGAACAGCCAAGTACATTGATAGAACGATCAAGTAGGCGTTGATAGCACCAAAGACAACGAAGGAGATGAGATACGTAACTTTAGAACCTTTAGGCCTGTTCCCGAGAGCCAAAATGAATTGGACGAGGAGGAAAGCTAGGTAGAGGTACTTAAGAATCGTATTTATGATGGGAGTTGCTGTGTCACCAAAAGGCCAGCCATGATGCTCAGCAGACGTAGCAGATGCAGCAGTGGGTGTTCCGACAAGATCCATAATGACAGTAGTGGTGAGCCAGAAAGATGCCAAGGTAAACCAGGACAAGATAAGACTGAAGGTGTTGTAGAGCAGCTGGATATGGAGGAAGAACATGCGGATGATGTTGTGGCCAGACTTATACATTCTGAAGAAATGCATGACCGCGTACATACTAGCAGCAAATGAACCGTTCAGCCATCTTCGACGTTGTCCAATGAACTCAGCGGCTCCCTCAGGAACATCAGTTTCTCCCTTGGCAGCTTTGATATAAGTCAAATGCCATTTCGACCCAGCTTTGGCGACCAATTCGAAACACAGGATTCTGTCTTCAGCCAAGAACATGTTCTTCTTGAAGATGTTCATTCCCTCGATACCCTTCTTTCCGAGTTTCTTAGAAAGAGTATGATCACCGTGGAAATATTGCTCGAGAGGACGACCCATGATAGCCCGGAAACGGTACGCGGAGAAAGCACCGGGCAACACACTAACGTATCCGAAAGACGACTCCAGCGGCTTATCAAGAATATTCGAAATCTTGTACTCGAAGTTTTGAGCTGCAACCAATGGGTTCAACAACTTTCGACCTCCCTTATGTAAATGTCAGCGCAAGAAAATAAGACAATTAAAGATAATTCACCTTTCCCAACATGGCGTGAATTTCACCGCAAGCTCCTCCAAGATCCTTGTCGTTGTAGAAACCCTCCCACAAAGAGAGTAGTGATTTTGGGCCAGGCTTGGTTCCAGCATCGAGAAGGATGCAGACTTCGGGGTTCAGTAGGCGGCCGAAAGCGTTGAATAGCCATCTGTGGGAGTTGATCTTCTTGCTGTTCTTTTGCTTCAGACAGAACATCATCTGTACGGGGGGCAAGGTGTTTGCGTCATCCGTTGGTCGGATTAGCTGCTGGTTCGCTGTGACTGACAATTGTGTAGTATATTCGAAAATGTGGGCGACAGTCTCTTTTCCGTCGACGTCCTTCTTCATGACCCCATCTTGGTATACGCCAACTGTTGCCAAAACGTCCAGAACCTCCTTATCGCAGGGATCGATACCGTCAAAAACGAGGCAGACGACAATTTTTTGCCAAGCTGGACCACCAACATTCCAGAAATCGGACTTCTTAAGGTTGACAATATCGCGGATATTCTGCATTACACCATGCAGCGTACGAGCGGTGAGTGTCTTGTCTTCGTTATAGTAGGTAATTGCAATCAGCAACTCCGTGTGCCGGTTGTACATCGCAGGTCGTAGATTGTAGCCATTCTTCAGCGTAAATTCGTCAGGATCGCAGGTGGCTGCTGTGTATCGCATAGTCGAAAATTCCTCATTTCCAGCCTCTAAATCCGACTTATACTTGCCCTGGATAGCATTTTTGATTGCTGACGGAACTGGATGATCAACGCTCAAGACGGTGCCTTGTACAAGCTTCACCTTTCTTGTTGCGTATCGCTTCAGTCCACCGGCCGGAGCTTGTCTTTGTCGCCAAGCCTCAGTCGAGCTTGTCTCAGATCTAGAGTATGGGGATCCAGCGCGTTCGGGATACGGGTTATCCTCGAGAGTATGGCCATATTCAGCGCCGCCGCCATATTCACTGTTATATGGTGCTGGTGCCGCGCCTCCCGGGATAGCATAGGACTCGGTCAGACTGTATGCTGATACTGGTCTTACGGGTGGAGTTCCTGTCCTCAATCCGCCTTGATCGTACGGGCTGCTGAAGGGGCCGCCGGCAGGGGGTTGTGCGTGGAGTAGAGGTTGGTTTCCTTCCTCGTCATCTTGAGGAGGCATATGATACTGGCAGAAATACGGTTAGATGATGGTGATAGATGCTGCCAATGGAGGTTACTTACGCTGTTTGACGATGGAAGATCCTGGAGCTGGTGCTCGCGAGGATCTCCCTCGTTTCTAGGGACAAACGACATTTTGGTGCTGCCGATTAACTATTCTGAGAGACGGAGAAACGAAAAGTTGGTTATAGGGATTGATAGGAGCAGTGTCGTTGAATCGACTCGCTGCTGTCCGATGTGGAACCTGGAATGTGCCAAAGAATCAGGGACTTGGATCGTCAACACGACGTCACCCGAATTCTGGCCCTGCGAGAGGTGTTGGAGAAGAGGAGCACTAGGGCTGGCGAAGGCCTTTGTATGTTGATGCGAGAAAGAAGAAGAAAGAGGGGATGTGGTGAGATTTTGTTCGGCTTGCAGAGATGAATCTCACTGGACGTGTTCTTCACTTAAAGGAGAAGGCGTGGGGATGAAGTTTTAGCTTCTCGCTTGTGGATTTGAAGCTCGCCCTCACCCTCGCATACGAGCTGCTGGTTCCAACTGTACGCTGACAACGGACTCGCCTTGCTGCACTGCTGCACCGCCTCATCAAATGAGGTGCATTAGAGACTCAGAGTCAGGGTCTCTCCGAGGCTTCTTGCTGGGAAACAGCGATGATGGGTTCAGCTGGCCACCGGCAGAATAATCACGGTATCTGCTCTGTCCTTGCATTTCATTTGACAGGTCCGAAGTATTTTGCCTTTGTTTCAAGCTTCAAGATATGGACTCGTGAAACGAGATCGGCATGTCCCCTCGATTGCACAAGTTCACAACACCCAGACGCCCAGACATCGCAGACGATATATTGACAATGTTCGATGCCAGAAATAATTAATTACCTGGACCTCTCAATGATTGTAGTCTCACGTATCTTTTTCCGTCGCTGGGCAGAATGCAGCCGGCGCAGCGCTGCTGGCCTCTACGCCCGCCCGTGAAGCGGCTGCGTCTGACTGAGATCGCGGTGGCTAAAAATAGAGCTCTTAGTGCCCGGTGGCGAGAGTGCAAATTGCCTTGTTGGGCCACCGCCGGGGCAGTGCCGACCCAAAATGTTCTCAGTGCAAAGCGAAAGCAAGCCTCTGAGGCTCAAATATCGCCCTGCAGTAACGAAATTTTCTTCAACTTTTCTAGAGAAAACGAGAAATTTTGTGAGCAAGAGATCCGCTGATGCTATCCCGACATATTCATTTCGATGGAGTGGAGACAGAGCGAACTTCATCCAGCTCAGTCGGCCGCAGGGGGCTGCTTACGTCACGTGATCCTATATGATTTACTGTAGGGACAGACCTACCTTATCTTTTCGTTGTCTTCTGCATTAGTTTGCAGCTGTCAACGAGTGAATGAGGACTTGGAGTTGGACTCGATCATGGCGTGCTCTCTGCACTTTGCCTGCATTCAGCTGACTTTCAGCTCCACCCACGAACTGCTCCCACTCGAGCAAGGCATCATCGAATACAGTGCTGAATTCTTGTTTTCCTCACGTATCATACGGTATGCATGAGTGCTTACGAGCTTATCGCAATATGAGGCGTATTAAAGTAAACGAGAATGAAAGAGGTTGCACTCTCAGTCTCTCAGAGTCGATGGAGCTTGACTTAATAGTTCCGCCTCTAAACAATAAGTTCGACAGTTGACATAGTTAAGTTACGATGCCAGTACAAAATTGTATGCAGTCACTTCCTAAGAAAGCTAAACGGTGTACTATACCTACATATAGGCTTGACTTCTACCGGAGTGTATTATCCAACACATACCTAGGATCTTAGAGTATCTAAAGTTGTCGATTTTTGATTGGCACGTGATACTAATCATACTTCCAGGTTCATCAAAAAGGTACCTATGGCTCTCAGCATGATGTGTACAAAAAGCAGGGCCCAATGTTCGTCTTGCTTCGACGCCTGCTGTAGATTACATATAAATGGCGTTGTCAACTTGTCCTTCAGCTGTCAATGCGTTGGCCGATGTGACTTGAAACCTAACACTACGAGTTTGTTCGTGTTTCGTGGCACGGTTTCGAGGAAGGAAACTGATCAATATTGTCCATGTTTGCTTCCTCGTATCGTGGGGATGTTTCTGATCACGATAGAGATCGAGACTGAGACATTGTGAAGCTGTGTGACAACGGGTGCGGAGTGGCGCAGTCCTGAGGAGAAATTCATATTCCCAGGAACGGGCTCTAAAATCTTGATTCGATTGATTGAAATGGCGAACTCTGATGTGATGTTATACAAGGACAAAGTATTTTCTCCGCTCTTTTAAAAGCTTGCGTCGAAGGATGACATTCAATATAAAAAAGGAGGCCACTCTCTTCCGATTCGACCCTGCCCGCATAAACCATCCAAATTACTCTTCTTCCGTATACCCTGGTTCCTGTGCCTGACCAATGAGTGGGGCCCAAACGTGGAACTAGTCCCTGGAAACATTAGTGTGCGCTTTGCCAATTGCAGCGCCCATCGCTCACCCTCCGCTCATGTTGATCAGGTCGAGATCTCGACTTCTTCAGCGATCTTCTCCTCATATCGAACCGGTCAAGAAGATCTCGCACAACGACCACGAATACTCTTATCGTGAAGGTCGTCGCTGGGTTCGATTGCTTCGACGTCGATGTCAATGTAGTCGTGGCGTAACTATCCACGACTTTTCATCAGAGGTTTTCTCTAATCACACTCGTTTCCACCCATCCCCTTCTGCGACCGTAGCCAGCTACTCCGACCACGACCACACAACACGGCAAGCCGCATCACTTCGAACAATTCATTTCTTTCACTCCGGACTCCTGCATCAACGAATTCGAACGCGCGGTATCAGGATACACTTTATTTGCCAATCCTCACGACGTTCGCCCCGCTCATCAGTCTACTCAGCCTCTGTCTGACAGTCCTCGACGAGACTCTTGGAGAGCAGAGCGCCTAATTTACGACTACAATCATACCCACGAAACGATTCAAATACTCGAGTTCATTACGATCACGACTGAAGAACACTCTGTTCATAATTGCGATCACTCAAGATGGCGTACTATGGCGCAGGTCCGCGATTACCTACCACGATTCTCACCATAATGCTAATCGAGATATAGTCTCTTTTGAATCCCTCTTTCGACGCTGCGTGACTGGATGCGTAGGCTCGCCAGCATGTCCTACCTGTCCCGAAAACCAGATCTGCTCTCTGGTCCCACCGACTTGTGATCAATGTCAGCACACAGTGTGCGTGGCATCCTCAGCGGCACCATCGACGATCAGCTCATCTTCAAAATCATCTGGCTCTGGACCTAATGTTGGAGCGATCGCTGGCGGAGTCATTGGAGGGGTGGCAGTCATAGCGGCAATCACATACCTCGTCTGGCGATTCTGCATCAAGACCAAGCGGCAACAATATGAACAAGAAAATTGGGCTGAAGACCCCGAAGAGACACTGCCGGCCGAGAAGGATTTCACCATGAGGCGGGACGCCAGGGCTTCAACCCATACCGTTGGCTCTATTGCCTCGACAGTGCTGACTCGCGCCTCCAACATTATCCAAATCGCCTACATCCCCGGTGTCACGAATCGTTCCGCCCCGTCAACACCTGGTCTCCTAGTCCCACCTGTTCCTCCGATCCCAATTCAAATGTCAGGCGGCAATACTCCACGTTACGAACAAGAGCATTTCTTCATGCCTGGCGACCTTCGAGATTCCACGTACTCTGGGATCAGTGACAGGACTTCATACGCTCGCACTAGTGTGGCTTCGACCGTATATGGGAAGAACGCTATTGTATCTCCTATCCCAGCTCAGACCGTGATCAGAGGCAAGCCTGCGCTGGTCAGTGTCAAGTCCAATGGCAACAGCTCAACTGGAGACCTTACACCTCCTGTTCCAAGCGTCGACTATAGCAGATATGGTCCTCAGGGCCCTCCCAGTCCTGCCTTCAGTGTTGGGTCTACATTCTTGAACAACGCCAATACTGCAACCACAGTAAGACCACAAGTTGTTCGAGTTGTCAGTGCGCCAAAGAAAGCATCTCCTTCCACTTCGATTGCCGAGGAAGAACTTCCTCCTCTTCGAAGTCCCCTTGCTCGAGATTCTAATGCTATAACCATTATCGATGACACACCTGTAATTGAGCAAGGTCCTTTCGGTGACAGTCAAATCAACCGTCCAAACAGTAACAGCACCTTGAGCGCTGTGATTGAGGAGGCTCAAGCCAAAAAGGCACAGAAGGAGAGCAGTCAGTCACCGAAGAGGGATGGCACACCCTTTGGGGATGAACATGAAGTCAAGGAATGATGAGGTCTCGCTGGATGAAGATCCATCTGTGAGGCTTGCAGCTTTCAACGCACCTCTAGACATGACGATATAGGATTCTTTTGTTTATATTGAAGCCTCTTTAACGGCGATCAGGCTGGCGCAAGGAATCTGGTGATATCCTTTGGGAACTTGCCGGATATATGGAGGCACCTTGATCATTGTTTTCGATAGAATATATGATCACTATGATTTTTGCAACACTTGCTCGCATATCCTAGTCATAGTGACATCTTGTCCTTGCAAAGCTCATCTCTTTTCGTATTCTCTTCTATATATATGAGCGGCTTCTCCGGGTTCGATATAAGGTTTGTCAAGTTGACATGCCAAATATGCCACTCATACTTCATGCAGATTATGTGCTGTCCACCTGTATCACAACATGTAACCTTCTTTCCGCTTTTGTTTACACATTCTCGGACTCGCTTTCAAATCGTCACGAATTCCAGCATATTTGAGCAAAAGTTCATTTTCCTGTAGCAGGCCAATTCTCAGTTCCTCCTGACGGGCTCGTTCGTCGGCTATCTACTATTCTCGTTCTAGGAGTTTTTCTTTGTTTTTTCAAGGGAACTCAGCTAGATTTTTAGATGTCAAGTGACGACTCGGCACGAAAGTTCTACAGTCTCGTCAGTAAATCCAGACAGTAAAAGCGTGTTTGGCTGCTTGTCAGGTCAGAGAATGAGACTAAATTTATTCCAGGTCGAACGTGTGTGCTGAATCTTGGTCGGTATGAATAATGGTTTTACTGCATGTCAAGGCCGTGTCCTGAGTCCTACTATAGAAGTGACGGTAGTCTCATCCCATATCGAAAGAATGCCCCAAATATCATCATTAGCAATGTTTAGACCACATCCAAGACGATCGATGCATGTTAGAGATGCTTTATTGAACTCTGAGATTATATTCATGTTGTAGAAAAGATAGGATATTTAGATCTCTAGAATTGTCATGGTCATTCTAGCTTGGTTTTTTTGAGCAGCAACTGTGGAAGCGACATTTGGGATCTGATTTCTTCCAGAACCCCCTTTTCCATATTGCTCTATAGAGATCTGCTCCTGCCAAGAATCATTGCATTTCTCTTCTCTCAATCGCTGTTGAAAATCCATACCTCGGATATATAGAGAAGACTCATAGTTCACATGAGTTTCATCAATCACTCTTCTAGTCTCATAACGCCGATCCTCTCTCGCACATCCCAATTCCCCGAATACTGGTTCTCGCCAGAAGAAAATTCTGACCCAGCCGTAAACCCATATCTGCCATTGTCCACAACCCCGGGCTTCCCCAGAGTCCATCGGAACCTCCTGCCGTATATTACACCCCCCAAGTATTGGTCAATGCAGATCGACAATAAAGCGCAAGTTCACGATCCACTTCGCCGAGCACAATGAGTTGTTGCCTGATAGGGAGGATAAAACCCCTGAGAAGGAGGCCGGCACGATTGCTGGACGTTCCATCAGATTAACCGTAGCCGTGCTATGATTGGAGGAATTGAGGGAAGTGTACCAGCAAATAGCCATGGACAGCTGTCAGAAGCTGCACCTCAGGGTACGTCACAGTCGTTGCTGGATGCGACTGAATGCACCTGTTGCTATATCTATCTCCTTCGGGTCCAGTTGCGCGTCGATCCAATGCTCTCAGCCCAGGAGAATGCTAGCACGTGACACCGTCCCATCTGGCCCCCTCAGCGCTCCCCTAGCTTGGAGATCACCGCGGACGGTCTCTCATTGAGCAATCCAGCAGCCAGCAGCCAGCAGCACCCCACTTTGCAGAGTCTGAGTCTGTCGGACACGGGAATCTTTGGCCGCTGCGTCTGCGTCTGCGCCTGCGTTGCGTCCGCAGTGCCAATGAGCTGTGGGAGTCGAGTCGAACTTTTCGGGCGCCGCTTTAACGTTGCATGTTAGTGGCTCATTTTTTGGCGAAGCATTGCAGCATTGTTGCATCGTACTGTGCTGCACGAAGGCGAGGACAAGTACTCTATCCACGCTGGTCCTTCGACAAGTGAGACCAGCATCATCTCTGTTGCCACCTCTGGCCAGCCGCCGCTCGAGAATCAGCTGTTCTTCGAGCTCCCAGACCTCAGCGTCAGGATCAGATACGTGCTAGACGACCGCTTTGGGCATCTAGACCTTAGACATCCCCCACCAACGCACTACTGGCTCACCCCAATCTTCAGTACACTCCGACATACGCCGGTAACTCGAGCTTTGATCTGCATCACCATCTTCAGAAAAAAAAAGTGCCCGAGCAATTCTTTGCGCACTGCTGCCGCCAGCGACTATTGACTTTCCCCACGCAGGCGATCAACTGCCTTTTGCTGGAGTGGCTTCCACAAGTCCCAAGCGGCCACAATTTTGATATCGTGGCGCCAGAACCTATCTATCCACCCACAGACGGAAGTCCGAGCTTCACTTGTCAAAGCCAAAAGCCCAGAACGAAATCTCCACCCGCAGATCTAGGGCCTCCACCAAATAGTGCAGCAGATATCTCGACGAATTGTTTCTTTCACTGCCGACTTCTGCGATTCGGTCTCCGGCTCTCAACCTTTGCTTGACGCACATACGTTTTCACCACAACCCTCATCATGGCGGGCAAGATGGTACTGTACAAGCTGGTGGTGCTGGGAGATGGAGGAGTTGGAAAGACCGCCCTGACTATACAATTAACACTGCAACATTTCGTTGAGACTGTAAGCACTTTGCTATCTACTTCATGGCCTCCCTTCCTGTAGAGTATTCGAGAATATACTTACTTTTTCCACAGTACGATCCTACGATCGAGGATTCATATAGGAAGCAGGTGGTGATAGATGGGCAGTCATGCATGCTGGAAGTCCTCGATACTGCTGGGCAGGAAGAATATACAGCTTTACGGGATCAATGGATCCGCGACGGGGAAGGCTTCGTCCTGGTTTACAGCATCTCCTCGAGATCGTCCTTCACACGAATTCAACGGTTTCACAATCAGATCCAGCGAGTCAAGGAGTCTTCAGCATCATCGCCATCATACCCGGGTTCACCATTATCTTCAGCAGCTCCATCGGCGCCTGTACCTATAATGCTTGTTGGGAACAAGAGTGATCGGGTTACAGAACGAGAGGTTTCAACACAAGAAGGTCATGCCTTGGCACGGGAATTAGGATGCGAATTTGTCGAGGCATCAGCAAAGAATTGCATCAATGTTGAAAAGGCCTTTTACGATGTAGTAAGGCAACTGCGCCGCCAACGAGTGGCAAGCAACATGAGAGCGATGTCGGGTCAAGGAAAGGCACGAATGGGAACTGGAGAAACTGGACCTATTCGAGACGAAGGCCGGATATACCGCGACAGAAAGAGAAGAGAAAGAAAGTGCACTATATTATGAGAAGGCTTTCCTCCGAGCTATGGCTAGCCTCGTTGGATTCCCGTGGCATGCACGACGTTTACAGTCTTCCTCTGGCAGAGGCTCGAATCGTCTGCCACTGCTTCTCTCTCCCTGCGAAACTTCCTTCTCTCCAGCGATTTGTTCTCATTTCAAACTAACTCGGCGAAATCGGGTTTACCAAAAGAGTGGCATATGGCGTATTCATGAACCGACGGCACTACACTGCACATCGAAAGAAGGTTCCTATATCTCGGGCGGTATTTACACACAACACGGGCACGAGAGGAGCAATTGGATGCGGTGTTCAATCTGTCGAGCGGGGTAAGGGTGTCTCTGGCGCATATCATATATCTTTCTTCTCAGGAGTCGAACGTATCTCTATTGCGAGCTTTCACATCTTTTCTACAGCCATTTTTGAAAGGACATATCTTGGTAGCGGAATCGAATGGGAGTCGGTCCGGCCGGGTTGCTGGATTGCTGGATTGATTGATTGATGGAATGAAATGGAATGGATGGATGAATGGGGCTAGCTTGGGCATGCATGGCACTGAAATTTTGGGGGTGCTTGCGAGAAAGGGAAGGAAAGAAAAGACGGAAATGACATGGGACAGTGATTATTAGCAAACAGTGGAAGAAGAGGGTTCAGAGGATCAGGATCAGGATCAGTTGTCTGTCTGTCTGTAAGACCGGAAATTTTTGGGAATGAGAATCATTTCACCATACCTACACACTTTTCTCGTGCCTTGTGCTTATCCCCCATTTCTCCCTCACCCTCTCTTTCTTCCTTTCGATCTCTCTGCACATCATGCCTTCATTCATACATTCATTCGTCCATTCCATATTAATATATGAGGTGATCTTCAAATCCAAAACCAAACCCAAATTTAAGATCTCTCCCATCCAATCCATCCCACTCTTGCACACACGCGCACACGCACACACCACGTCCAAGCCTCACTCAGCCCAAACCATAACCCAAACTTTTTTTTTCCCTCCCTCCCCTCCCCCCCACCACACACAGAAAATTTCAAAAAGTACCGCAACTGTGCCGTGCTCTAACTTGAAAGCGAGGCTACCGGTAGTACAGGTACCTGGATATACAGCACTACGTACCGTACTGTACTGTATTGGATTGTGCATACTGTACATACCACCCCACCTCCAAACCCCCACCCCACTGTTCCTCTCGAGTGAGAGGTGAGAGGTGAGAGGTGAGGGAGAGGTGAGGGAGTAGGAGCAGGAGGTATGGTCCCTTACCGCTATATCAAGTCAGGTCAGCTCAGGTCAGGAACTTAACTTAACCCACTTTTCCCTCCCTCTCGAATGAACTGCTGCCTACATGCCTCCCTTCCTCCATTATTTCTCCTTCCTTCTTCCTTCCTTCTTCCTTATTCCATTCCTTCTTTCTTACTAGTCCAGTCCAGTCTAGTTTAGTAGACAGGACAAGACAAGACAAAACAAAACAAGCTTAAAATCAATCAATCAATCAATAAACCCTTTCTTATTTTCTTCGTATAGGTATATACATTCCTCTATCTATATCTTTTTAACGGATTCGTCGGATTTATCTATCTATCTATCCAATTCCGTATTCCGTATTCCGTTCAATTTCTCATATTTCTCAGATTTCTCATCTAGCACTACTGTGTGTATAGGTATAGGTACCTGTCAAGGCAACCCAACCCAACCCAGTTCAGTTCAGTTCAGGGGCCAGAATATATATACTAGGTGGATAGGTAGTGGGTGGATGGCTGTCCGGAAGGTGACGTGGAACGTGGAATCAATTAGATTGGAGTGGATTGAGGCATACATAGATTCAGGTACGGAAAGTATGTATCTAGGTTGTGAACTACTAAGGCAAGGCAGGCAGGTGAGTGGATGGATGGATGGGTGGGTGAGATGGGTGGGTAGGTAGGTAGGTAGGGTAGTATTGCATGTTGGAGGGATTCAGGATCGGGATCTGGGATTTGGACTTGATCGTTTCGGGCGTATGTCCGGTGCTGGGTGGGTGGATGGGTGGGGCTGGGATTGGGGCAGAGGGATGGCTTCTAGAAGGTGGTTGTGTTTTGTGTTTGGGGTTTGGGGTTTGGGGTTTGGGTTTTGGGAGGGAGGGAGGAGGGATGGTTGGGGGTGGGAATTAGGATGGGGATGTGGAAAGGAAGGAAAGAAATGGATTTGGAAAGTTGGTAGGTGGCTTTTAAGTTTCTGGGAACTGGGAATGGGAACTGGAGCTGGTATTGAGATTGAGATTGGGATTAGATGGGATGGGATAGGAGCAGGGAGGAGCGGGGAGGAGAATGGGCTTGGGGTTGGGGTTGGGGTTGGGGATGTAATTGTTTGTGTTTGTGGTTATGATTGTGATTAATGCAATACGTCAGTAGCATCTTTGATTTCCTTCCTTCCTTATTATTTTCCATTCCGTTCTATACTCTCCAGTACCTACCCTCACCTCACCTCACTCCTTTTCCTCGTCCCATCATACACACCAAGCGACTAGCAGACAGATAGACAGAGATAAAACCACCCCGCCAATCTTGCTTGCCTGCCATGCCCTAACGCTAGATCCAGAATCGGCTCTAGTTTCATGACTGACATGTCTCCTTCCTACCTCAACAGGAGGTACAGTACAGTACTGCAGAAGCAAGCTAATAAGCTAGGAAGCACAGTACCGTGAACCAGTCCGGTCCAGTGCGCCGAAGACCCTGATCCGATCCGATGCCACGGAACGCTTTCGTCCCGTACAGTACGTATCCAGCAATTTATCCACCGTATCAAATTTATAAGCACGTAGGGACTGGGATTAAGATTGAGTCCCTTCTTGAGGGATGTTGCGGCAACGAAATACCTCCGTTGAAGTGGGTGGGGTTTGGGGATTGGATTGAGAGAGAGTGGTTTGTATTTTATGAGTTGCGAAGCGAATCTCAATGTGAGAAATGCAAATTTGAGCCTGGGTGATGGGATGTGCTATATGAGAGGCAAAAGAAAGAAAGAAGAAAGGAAAGGAGAGGAAAGGAAAAGAGGTAAGGAAGAAAGATGGATAAAACTTCGCTGGAATTACCGTATAGGACAGTAGGTTTGGGGGTTAATTAAGCTACGTATACGTATATTTTTACAGTAGAGGGTAATTAAAGTCTGTTTTTGATTTTGATATTGGGGGTTAGTGTTGTGAGTGATAACAAACACCTAAAACGGAAGCTTGGTCTTGGAATAGAATAGAGTTTGGCACGTGGGGAAGGTGGGATCGAGGTACAGTTCTGTACTGTACTGTACATGCAACGTTAAAATGCAGGTCAGGGTCAGATCAAGGCAAGTCAGGCATCAATGGATTAATGAAACGTCCAGCTCCAAAAGCAGCAAAGGATTATTAAAATTTAAAAAGGCTTGAATCGAATGAAGGGGTCTTGAAGGATGGAAAAAGGCACAGAGGTTCGGAGCACCCGAGAGCAGATGGATCCGTTGCTGGGTTTGGAGTGGTCGAGGCAGAGAGGTGGCGATTGACCTGCCCTTTCTAAGAGGCACGGGCACGTGGGAGGCGACTTTTTCTCCTGATACAGACAGACTTACATAATGTACCGAGTTGACGGTGAGGGACAGGCAAGGAACAAGGTTGATGTTGTGATGATGGACAGCATGGGATGGGATGGAATGGATGGGATTCTGGGGCTGGGCAGCAACTGGATGTAACTCCCAGTATCTCTGATAACGCGTGTCTTGGATCTTGTACCTTTCTGATTACCTATCTGGGTACCTGCGGTGGGGCTGGAGTGGGGGAGGAAACTTGGACGGGATCTGAATTGCGTTACGGGGGGAGTCTGGGAGAGCGATGTGAACGGGATCTGGAGCGACGGAGGAGACTCTTGTTTCTTGAGCCGAACAACGACAACGACAACTCGGGGATTCCTGTTTGGCGATGGGGGATGGTTCGAGCAGGACGCGGTTTTGTCCTCCCCGATGTCCGTACCCGTCAGCTAAGAAGACGATCATGTCTAGAACTGGGCCTTGACTCTTGAGGTGCGAATGGGGACTTCGAGGCGGTATGCAAGCCAAATACGGCGGGACGTGGAAGGTGGAAGGCGCCCACTGCGATCCGATGGTTCGGGTCTGATGTCTCATTCCGTACGCGCAGTCCCAGAATTGGGGGTTGATGAGGGTCGATGAGGGTCGATGTAACTCATTTTGGGTGGGATGGCCGTGCGCGGGGGACCCAGGGCTTGAGGCGTGATGGAGTGATAGAGGTGATGGAGGTGATGGAGGTAATGGGGGAGGACCTTCTTCGGCGCGTGGTGGAGGATCGAAGGCTCCCACTGGCCCTCGACGAGTCGACGTCGACGTCGATGTCGATATCGACGATTCGACACCCTTCCGTGCTGGCTGCTGGCTGCTGGCACGGCTCGCCGCGTGCCGCCCGATGCTGAGCAGCGGACGGAAAGGGACGCAAGCCGAGTGATAAGCAGGAGCAGGAGCTGGAATCAACGATGTGACACGGCGCTGTTCCGTGCAGCATGGGTTTGGGTATGGGCTTGGGCTTGGGCTTGTTCGGATTCGGGAGCTGTACCGCACGCTTTGGGGCATCCGGGACGTCAGTATCGACCGTCGACGATCCTACGAACTTACGAAGTATTTCCCTTTGTGCCACGAACCAGCACAAATCCAATGTCTCGGAACCACGGGAGGGAGGGTCGATCATTCGAGCATTCGAGCATTCGAGCATTCGAGCATGTGTGCCAGAGTCTGGAGAAACGGGGTCGGATATGCGTTCACCATTCACCATCCACCATGCATCCGCATTCGAGAATCGAATGCGGATGTCAGCGATATCAGATATCAGACGAGCTGAGTGAGGCCGCACGCGCTTATTCACACCACGACGACCGAATCTCTGGGACGAGCTCAAGGCTCTGGTTGGGAGGGGATACGGTGCAGCCATGAGGCTGTTACCAACTTTCCGTCAACTTTGGACCTGTGGTACTGTGGTACTGTACGCTACGGTATTTGATTCTTGCTGCAGAGGTGGAGAGGGGAGAGCAAAGACTCCAAGAAGGAGATCTTGCAGCTCGATTCCATCAATAGGGTTCACCCAGATGACATGACATGACACCCTCAAGTCGACACGCATCAGGTGCGGTCGATGATGGTCTCGAAGCTTTGAAGACGTGTTCAATCACTCCATCAACAAAGTTCCGTTCACTTCACCTCTTCACTTCCCTCTTCCCCTCCATCACAAGCATCACTCGCCAATCATGCTCCTCACGTATGGCCATTTTCAGGAACAGATCACGCACTCCCAAAGCGGTCATAAAGGAATTCCAAATGATCTCACAACCACCCAAATGCCCCATTCCCCCGATCGAAAAAGAAAAGGGCGCACTGAGTGGCTATTCGGCAATTCAGTCCCAACTTCACACTTCACGCTTCACACTTCACGCTTCACACTTCACACTTCACACCTCGCATTCAGGTCCCCGAGGCCTCCGCGTTCGTCTGCCTCGCTGCCTCGCTGCCCCGTCGTAGGCTGCGTAGGCGCCGGCGTGGTCTCTTGCATATCTGGGTTGCAGTGAGGGAAGTGCTCTCATGCACGCCCAGCGTTCTGAGGTCTCCTTTCGCTCTCTTCGCTCTCTTCGCTCCCCCATCATGCCCCTCACCCCCCCTCGCTCCCCCTCGCTCCCTGGCCTCAAAGCGGCGACAGGTCCCAGCTTCCGCAACCGACCGGCTTCTCGCTTGGGAGAGGCGAGCCTGCATGTTGCTGCACTTGCTGCTGCTGCTGCAAGTATCTGCAAGTATCTGCACCAAGAAACGACCAGACAGCAGCACACAGGGACCAGGGGGGGACGTGGTAATCGCCGTAAGGCAGGTCGAATATTGGTGACCGGCGGGGCTAGGCGGCCACGTGATGTGCTGTGCTACCTACCTACTGCTACTGTATGCTGGCAAAGGGGAGAAGCGTTTCAGCGGCGAAGGAGCGGAATACGATGGGATGGGAATATGCCGATTGCGATACGATGCTGGATGGGCAATTACCACCTTCCTTGTACGGGGGGAGACCGCTCCGGAGAAGCGTGAAACACCACCTGCGTATCTCATCCAGCCTCGGTGGCACAGCGTGACAGCGACGGTAAGGAGGATCCTGAGGAGAGGGAAGCCCGTGTTGTCTTGTCGAGTCGAGATGCAGAGCCAACGGGCATGCACGTGTGCTGGGCAATGGCATTTACCGTAACGGCCGAACTGACGACCGACGGCAGGAGGCATCAGGATCGAGAGATCGACGTGTGTTTGAGGTCTTGGCTTCTGTGACATCAAGTCGCTGGCTGGGTGCGGCTCGTCTCCTCCTCCGGGCGTAGAGGAAGAATCGGATAAGATTCAAGAGCGAGAGAAATAGGGGGCGGGTTCGGTAACCAGCCGGGACAGGCTGATTGATGTGAGAGAGAGGGACGGCCCGAATGCTGACGAGATGCGGGGCGCCGATAGGACTTTAGCCATCTTGCATGAGGGGATCTCCAGTGCCGTGGATGCAAGGAGGGGTCCGGAAGTCAGATTGTGATTATGTGATGGCTCTGCTCGAGTATCAGATTGATGGCAGCTCGCAGGAGGCTGAAACTTATTTCGGGACGTGACACGTCCTACAGTACCCGTCCACTTGCTCCTGGCTTCGGATCAACTGGTCTCCACGGTTATCTGCATGTTACCTGTCTTCTGTACTGTACCTGGGGAGATATGTCCCTCGCTGCTCCCTCGATGCTGCATGCTTCAGCCATGTGGGACTTGTGTTCCGTTGGTTGCTATTTGGAATTCTGGGGTTTCTTGTCCTCTTCTGCTATTCTTCCAAAGCAGCAATCAAAGCATGCTGTGGTACTTCCGGCTATAGCTATAGCTAGTATTCCTGACTCCATCGTCATGTCAAGTGGCTGACGTAGAAGAGCTGAACGAAATCTCAACGGGCGTCGATCGACGCTGTACGATATTAAACGGCTAAGGAAAGATATGTCGCCGATGCTGAAGTTGCTGCAAGCATGTAGCCAGCCTTCTAGTGATGGCATGCATCTTGATTCTCCGTTTCGAAGTTACGTGTGACTCTAATTATCCTTTCTACGGTTTCTCTGTCTCTGCCCCGGATGCTTCTGGCTTCATGATGGTCCCCTTCGGTATGTTTCAATGCCCACTCTTGTTTTTAGATAAGTGATCATGACTAGACTTTTCGAAGCTTCATGTGATCACAGCCAAAGCATGACGTGTGCACCTGATATCAAGAAAAGGGACTCAAACCGAATCTGTACTCTCATCCCGCGAGGAGCCATAGCTTAAATTAAATTGGTACCAACTATCTTTCATCTAGACCTTCCCATTATTCTAACCGAGTCCTTACCATCTCCAATCTCTCCCTTTAGGTAGAAATATAATCTGTATTTTCAACTCACATTCAGAACAACCTTCCCAACTCCCGCATTCTCTCCCTTACAAGACACGTTTTTCCGCTACAATTCAACTAACCCCTACCTAGGTATTTTACTACTCAGACATCAGACTCCATCTCTTCAAAAACCCTCCTTTAAATTCAACATCTCCAATGAATGTAGAGATCTCGAAAAAATATCCATCATATCATCATCATCATCACCTCCCCGCCTTCACACCCGCCACTTCATCCCTCTCTCTCTCTCTCTCTCTCTCTCACTTGCCCTTCAAATATACATTCAAGCACGGCACAATACAGCACAATACAAATTTCATAACCCCTTCCAACACAACACAACAATACAACCTTCCCTTCCCTTCCCATCCCATCCCATCCCATCCTCCTTCCCTCAGCCTACTTCCTACATACCTAGGTAAGATCTTACTTCCAAGCAATTCTATCCTATCCTACACTGCACTACACTATCCTACACTACACTATCCTACCCTCCTATCCCTCTCCTCTTCTCTCCTCTCCTCTTCTCTTTCCCACTTGTCCACTTGTTATGCGAATTGAATGAATAAGTATGTCGGCTTGATCGGATTCGAATGTGTGGATGTGTGGATGTGGATCATGCTTTACTAAAAGGAGTTTATTTAAACGATTGATGGTGTGTTTGTGTTTGGGTTTGGGTTTAGGTTTGGGAGTGGGAGTGGGAGTGGGTCTCGGATTACCTCTTTTCCGACGCTGTGCTGTGCTGGGTTGGGTTTTGTGCGAGGTGGGGAGGGGAGAGGGGGGTTCTTTTTTGGGGGAAAGGGGGGATGGTGATGGTGGCGAGGCGAGGCGAGTGAGTTGATCGGATCGGATCGGGTATATGGATTTCTAAATCTAGGGGTCGGGGTCGGGGTTTGGGTTTGGGTTTGATGTGAGGGTGTTTGTGGGTTCGGCTTGACTTTAGTCTTGGTGTTGGTGTTAGTGTTGGTTTTGGTGTTGTCTCGCTAGATTGTCATCACAGTAAACTTTTCTCTACAGTATTATGCTGTAAATAGCATCCTCCTCGCTCTCAACACCTCGCGAATCAATCCTCCGAGCCTTGTTCTCACCTCCATCACGGTGGAATCCATTTCACCCCGCACCGTATCTCAAACGCGCTGCGAATATACCCAGCGTGATTGGGTGGAGTTGGGCCGT